>NW_010588304.1:176574-203004 GCF_000705375.1 Tinamus guttatus | reverse complement strand
TTTGGCCTTTATTTACCGAATTGAGGTCCCTCTGGGTTATTAGGCCAAGAAACATGTAAATGTACAATTGTATAAGAAATGTCCAGTCTTTATTCTGAATTCTGTTTAAGAATCTGCTCTTATAAATGATATTGAGCGTAATTCAAAAGCATTTCTGAAAGCAGTGGGGTGTATTCTTTAAACAGACAGGGGACCATCTCAATATTCTTCTCCAGCAGTAGCAGGTGGGGTACTGTGACTGGGATAACCTTGGAAGGTAGTAATGATCTTCAACCAATATGTATGTATTTGGGACTGCTCAGACCGCATGGTTTGTCCTGCGGCCTTACGTTTATTATTAGCACTCTTTGTCTAACTTGTTGAGGAGTTAAAAGGTTAAGCAGTTCATAGGAGGGAAAAAAACCCCCAAACAGTTTACATTTTGTCAATTTTCAACTTCAGATATCAGTAAATCATTGCAGCAGCCTTCGTTATCAGTTGTTTGCACAAAAAAAAAAAGAAAAAGAAAAAAAGGAACAGGGGAGGTGGGGAAAACCTGTTAGAATTATGTCTGAAGGGACCATCTGCTGCGGTTCCCAGTGCTGTCAGTGTGATAAGGGATAAGCTGTGTAAACAGTGGTAGCACAAAAAAGGCAGGCCCCGTTGGCGGGGGGGAGTACGATTTGGATTGGGGTTGAAAGCAGCCTCAGAAAGTCGGGGGACTTTGAGGCAAAGTCTGTGAGGCAGAGGAGTGCGGTACTTAATCTGCAACTCCAGATGTAGCTTATTAGCCTGAGCCTGCCTTTGGAGCAGGTTCTGTGGCCTGCTTCTGGCTTGCTGGAACTCCTACAAACACCAGATCTGTGCGAATTCCCCCAGATTGCTGTAATACCCACCCCTTCTTCCTGCTGCAGAGCCCCTCGCTAGATGTTTTAATTAGTGCTTAATCAGCAAAAAAATAGATAACAACTTGAAGCACGTGTGACATGTAGGTATTAGATATTTCATCTTGGTGGGGAGAAGAAGTGGTCACTTGGCGTGATAAGCAGGCGCCTATGGACAGTAACTGTTGAAACGCTGACCCTTTGCCTGGCTGCAGGTGTACATAACCAGTCTTAATTGGCCACTAATATCTTAGATTTCGGGGAAGGACGGGCGATGGAAACAAGCAGGCTGCCCCCTGCGGTGGAAGGGGAGCTCTGAGGCTCCCGTTGCAGCTGTGCCCTGGGTGCTGGCCGAGGCAGTGTGGGCTGCACGCGCGTGTGGTGGCTCTGGCTGCGAGTCCATCCGCGGCTGTTGAGCATGGTGCGCCTGTGAACTCGACTCAGACCTGTTTGCCTGGATCAGGACAGGCATCTGTTGCTAAAACTTCTCTAAGTAGTCCATTCAAGTGTAGATTTATGTCTTGGGGTCGCTGATGTTTTGAGGTCTGCGCTTGTGATGACTGAAGTACTGGAAGATCATGAGGAGGTCAGCATGGAAAACAAAACTTCTCACCAGTCAACTTCTAGATACTTACAATAGTGATTTTTGGAAAATGCACACACAGTTGGCTTTGTTGTTAATGCTGTGCCATAAAGCTTCTGGTAGCTATCTGTAACAGCAATTGGCAACCAGTTCCTTGGAAAAAAAAACAATGCTCTGGGTGAAAAAGTATATGTCAAACCTCCTGAAAATCCCTTCTCGTCTCCTGGCCCATGTTCAGGATCATGTTCCTTTCTGTCGTTTAAACTCTCCTCTCCAGTAGCTGTATCGAGACAATAATGATTTCTTTCAGTCAGTGATGATATGAGGAACCTGAAAGCTACCTTCTTCTCCTGGAGTATTGATAAGGTAGCCTTAATTGAGGGAGTGTTGGCCCGTGGGTGTGTGATACTGTTCCTCTGACAAGGAATACTTACCGTGAACTATTGCTATACTCTATGAGGGGATTGAGAGTCTGGAGTTTGAGGTGCAGAGGTCTGGAACAGACCAGGGCTCAATATGTGGAAGGAAAATTGGAGGTAGGGCCTCTCAAGCTGCTATAGAAAAGAGCCAAGTCAAAAAAGCCGAATTCAGAAAAAGCTTGAGATTGCCCTACCTGGTCTGATTGCTTTCCAATGACTTTGAGATGTGACTATTCATGTTGCTTTTTAGTGAGACACTGACAGCGTGTTGTAATATTTTTCCAACTTTGGAGTCTTGCAGCCGGATTACAACCTATGGAGCAAGTATTCAGAATATACATGCTCTTTTCTCCAATACATGCTCTTAGACCTTTCTTTGCTGTGCGTGACCGATGTCCCTACCGTGCATACAAGTAAACATTGCCAGTGTGTGATAGGATTTGTGTGCAACTCTCCTCAGAAGCATCCAGTGACAAGACAAGAGGTGATAGGCACAGAAATAGAAGAAATTCTATTTGAAAATAAGTTTTTGTTTGTTTGTTTGCCGTAAGGGTGGTGGGATCTCTCTTCTTGGAGACACTCAGAACTTGACTGGACCCAGCCCTGAGCAATGTGCTCTTTCTGACTGTGCTATGAGCAAGGGCTTGGAATAGGTGATTTCCAGAGGTCCCTGCCATCCTCAGCTATTCTGAGGCTCAGGGGTACATGGTTTCACACAGAACTGTAGGCTGCAGGAGCTGTTCTTAGTAAGAGAGAGGAGGACAATGAGCAAGAAAAAAAGATTTTTTCTTTGTTATTTAAAGTCATTTGAGTCTGTTTTTTTCTTCAGGACAAAGAAAGAAAGGAAAAATTGTTGTTGAAATCGTTTTTTTCTTCAGGACAAAGAAAGAAATAAAAAATTGTTGCCGAAATGTGTTTCTGCCCTCATTGTTTTTCTGCCTGGATCTGCATTTATGTTGCTAGAGTTTGACAGGATATCTTACCCCTTTTGTAGAGGGGAGAGAGAGTGAGATTTGCCTGCTTTAATGGGAAGTGGGAGATTTCCAAGGAGAATCTCATCTTCCTTCTGTCCCATGTTTTGTAACTCCTTCCTGGGTAATTCTGAAGATGAGTTCTACACTAACGCGGTTTCTATTTTCTATCAGGGTTGTGTGGTGTATTTTGTTGTTGTTTACCAAGCTGTTTTGTCTCAGTCATAGTCTCAAGTACTATTTCTAATAATGAAATTCTTATAATGAATTCTTACAGTGAAAACTATGGGCAAAAGTTTGTAAATTAGAGGCTTGTTGGGAGCATCTTTTTGGATGTTTATTGTTACCTCAAATATTTTTCCTCTTTCAGTTCAGGCTGAAATATTGATTAGGTATAATATATTGCTGAGGACCAAAAAAGAACTCAAAGTGTACGTGAAGTACTACTTAGAAATAAGATTTCAACACTCTGAATGAAATACTTTATTTTTATTAAACTAATTGATGATTCTTTTATAAGGTTTTCAATCTGTGAAGATTTTTCCCTTTTCCTGACAGCCTTTTTTTCTTCCTTCCCCAAGGGCTTTCATTATTGTTGGGGCCTTGGTGTATTTTAGCCCTTCACCAAGCAGAGAATTGATAATACTCTGCAGAAGGAGTTTCATATGTGAAGTTCTCCACGCAGGGTGCTGGTACAAATTAATTGGGCTCTTGCTAGGTAGTAGAAATTGCTGGTCCTTCTTGCATGTGGCAAGCAGGAAAAATAAACAGTCTGTCTCTCCTATACTGTACCTACAACAAATACTAGCAGATACCCCATTGAAAAGTGTAGGGTTGGATCAGCTGGGGAACACGTGATACAGAATTTAAATGTATACCTTTGTGTCAATTGATCAAGATGAGTTATGTTGAATGCATTTCTGCATTTTGCTTAAAATCCTCATTCAGAATGATTTTTTCCTTTTCAGCAAACATCTGGTATGATACAAAAAGCACCATAGGACATTTAAAAAACATCTTTAAATTCTTTAGATTCTGCATTAATGACATATAAATATTTATGGATGTTTTACTGTTTTAATTAGTAATAATGATTTAATTTGAAACAATTTGGTTGACTTATATTAAGCATTTGCAATCTGTATTTTACAGATTGTGCCTGCTTTTACTGCATGTATCTTCTAGTATTTCTTTCACTATAATTTTACTTTTCATTGCCTTATATTATTTAATTGAAATCTTATTGGTGAGTTCGAAAGTCTATTTACCTGCCACAGCATGCATTAGACACTTGTTTAAATTTTGAACACATCTATCCTAATAATATTGCGTTCTTTTAATGTTTTGAAAGAAAATATCTGAAAATTAACGTATTAGTCCCAAATCTGTGCTCAAGCTTATGTGTTTTGTTCTTTTGTTTGAATGTTTTTTTCAATCAAAGCAATAAAGATAACCTTTCTAGGCATTATTTAATCTGTCTGAGACCTCCAAACAGTTCAAAGATTAAGTTGCATTCAGCGTTCTCTTTGCTCTTTCTTCAGCGCATGAAATGTTTCTTCAGTTGTTCTGAGATTGGTTGCTCCAAGTAATAAAACCTTAATCAAAATGTGAAGAGTTGATTTTTTTTTTGTTTTGTTTTTACAGCTGATTAATTCACTTTCCATTGAAAACCACTTCCAAATAAGTGGAAAGCTTTGCTTGCGCTCGCTTCTGTTTATCTGGGATGATGTGATAGTGTAAGTTGTCCTAAAGATGAACTCTCTGGAGGAGAGCCACATGCTCGTGTCTGAACTGCCTGCTGGAGAGGTCTGCGAACAGAGGGGAACGAAAATCCATGGGGAAACAATCATTAGGACTGCACTTTTTTTTCTTTTTCATATTCTTTCCCATTTTGAGTCATCTTTTATTTCTGTTGACTTGCAAAAGTGCTATCTGAAATGCATGACAAAATGTAATCCCTTGACTTTTTTAATGAAGTAGATAGACTAAAGTAGCTTTTATGCATGGAAAGACGACTTAAAGGAGGAATGATCATCAAACTGAAAAGTCCTCTTCACTTCGAAGCAGACTGACGTTCCAGGTGATTTTGATGTCCATGTGTCCGATGCAAGTGGCATGTGTCTAGTACAGGATGAAGAACAAAATAGAAGAACAAAAGTGATCAGGCAATGAGAATGTGTGGTTGTAGCTTCCCTTTAGTCATGTTCCAAATTACAGGCTTTCAGTTTCCATTTATACTGGGATTTAAAGGAGGTACTAATTGTCAGAGAGACACTTTTTTTTTCTTCATGGTGGCACAACTTGAGTTTTTAGTATAAACTTGAAGAATTTTGTGGACTGCTGAAGTGAGAGGACCAGTGCAGTTCTGCAGCGGGCACACAGGGACTTCACTTAAACTGTTAGTGAGCTGCCTGATGTCCAAAGCCATACCTTTGGATGCTCCTTTTTCAGAGCCTACCACCTCTATAAGGCAGAAACTATTATATAATTTTGTGGCATAACTGATGTACTAAAATTGAGTGATACAGTTTTTTTTTAACGGTAACGACAGGTCTGTGGTGCGGATCTTTCATTTCATGCCATATGTCACATTTGTAATTTAATTCTGAACAGTGCTTGGATAATGATTTAAAAGTGCTTTAAGTGTTTGACACTAAACCCGCAGTGGAGAGAAGTCAGTTATTTACTTTGCGAATTCCCTTCTGGTCCTTTTTAAATAGATTATTCTGCACCTCGCTTTAAAGACAGGTGACATAGCTCTATATTCTGAAATGCAGTTTTATAGTTTGTAATTAGAAAGTAATACCTAAGTACTTAACAATAGTATCAGACATAACATTGTGAGGTGTGAGAGCTTAAATGAGACGTGTGCCTTGCACACACTTGCCCTGCTGCAGGGCTATGGCAGTGTCACAAAGTCAGGACCCTGTGCTGATATAGTTAGATTAGATGTATCTGATGGATATATAAAGTGTCTAGCCTTGTGTGAGCTCCTAAGGCCCGTATGCAGGAAGCTCCATGATTTTGGGGGTATTCTTTTGAATGCTTTGAAACCTATGGGCTGCATTGTGGGCAGGTTGTGATATCAGTAATCAATTTCTGTTTTTCTGGAATAGTAACTAAAAGACAGGAAAAAAAAAAGCCTTGTTCAGTGCTCTTGCAGTGGGGTTTCTTTCAATGATGAAACTATAGATTGCTAGGCATTTTGCGGGTAAAATCTATGCACATCTTATGTTTTATTGCTAACTCTTAGTGACATGTGTGTCAAGTTCTTACTCTGGCTGGTATCAGCTCCAATTTAAAAATCAAAAAAAAGGCAAGCCACACAAGCCCGCCCTTACTGGAATCCAAAACTAAATAATAATAATAACAACAACATTTAAAATATCCACAAAAAAACCCCCAGTGTAGTACTGATAAATTTTCTTGAGGTCTGGGATCTTACTGAGAACTGGCAGTTATTGCAGGAGCTGAGCATTGCTGTTTAGAAGAAGAGACTTCAGTTTTAAAGCTTGTACTCATGTCTTCGTATATAATATATGACAAGTGTCTTTTGAAATTGCAGTTTTTATCAATTATGTGCCAAACCCTAGATTATGCCACAGGATTTGCTTATTTCCAGTTAATGCCTTAGGCAGCTTAGTGGGGAGTCTTTCTATAACAATTCTATGCGAAGGATTAAATGTGATTTTCATAAATGTATAATAAATTAACCTCCTTAGTTTGAAAGATACCATTACTTAAATAATGAAGCAGCATTGGAGGAACTTATTATTTTGGAAAGTTCATTTTTAGAGCATGTTGTCTGAACTTTACTGTTGAATAGCTAAATAACAAATGGCTCAAAATCAGAGGACAACTGTTCTCTTATGATTTTTTTGTTCTATATTTTCCACTTTAAGGCTTTTGCTGCTTGAATTGAGCACATTTTCTTAAAGATTAATCACGTAAAGGCCAGTCTGGTTGAAAATTTGGTTAGATATTTCTTAGACTTATTGCATTATATTTCAAAATTTTCAGTAGTGTTAAACTGCCGAAGTTATTCATGACTGAATAAATTCTGCCTATTCCATGATTTTTGAAGTGTTTAATGTTCTTGGAGATGTGCAGATCTTGGGATTTTCTGGCTGGCTGGGTTTCCTCTGTTTATGTCAAGTAAAAGGGCAAATGTTTTCATTGCTGAATAGCCAATATCCTCAGTAATTCCAAATGTGTTAAGTGTTTACATTACAAATTTTAGTGTGGATACTTGCTTTCAGGAGGTTGGCACAAAACAGTTTTATGTTGCTGCGCTAAGTCCATTCAATTCTAAAGTAGTACAAGTTTTGCACCTAAAATAAAAAGGTCCACCATTTATTCTGTTGTAAGCGAATAATTTTTATTTGCCATTATTTGCCAAATTCTTTGTTATTCAACAAAACTGTAGCTCCCCGCAGGGTTTATCCTGCAAGGTCCTCTAACCACGAGGGAGAGTTTGACTTGGTTTATTTTCCTCTGGACTAATAAACCCTGAGGCAACCTGGTAAAAACGTGCCCTTTCTTCGTGGTTAAAGCACCCAACCACCAGGCAGTGACAGCGGGAGCGTTGCTGGCCCCTGCTTGCCCTCCGTGCCCGCCAGCTGCCCCGTTGCATGGCTGGGCGCTTGCTGTGGGAACGGGCGTCTTCTGCTGCGGGGCGCTCAGGAATAGTTGCATTTTAGTTTGCTGTAGCTAAATTCTCAGTAAAATACCTGAAGTTTGAAGCTTTTAAAATAATTATTTTTTTAAAAGAGTTGTTGTTGTGTTTTAGCAGTATGGCAGTTTGTGCCTAGTTACTTGCCTTTGTAGTTTGCTTCCTTCCGTCCTGTTGCAGGTTAGTACATGTGGCTTGGCTCACTTTTGGTGAGGGGTGATTTAGTCTTTTTGGCATTGGAAGGTCCAATTCTTCTTATTACTTTGTGTGTGTGTGTCTCCTTGTTATTGCTGGGCAGTTCCTAGGTAGACACAGATAATGAAGGAAGCTGGGAAAAGGAGGTGGTTAGCTGTAGAGACTGCTCAGTGACAAAATGCTCAATATGAGGTTTTCCCCTCATACTACTGTAGAAACATTGAAAGAAATGTTATCCTGTTTTATGACAAGCAGCTAAGATTGAAAGATGAGGAGCTAACATGTAAAATAGAACTTTTTTGTATGTTCTGCAAACTGAGTTCATGACATTCATTGTTTCAGGTGTCTTGCAGCCTAAAGACTCAGGAATGAATTGTAGGTTCATAAATAGCAGAACGATCTGGAGTACTAGATACTAAAATGAAGTTTTTAAGCAGGATAAAAGTCTTCACATCTCCTGAATTACCTGTAGGGTCTGGAAGCAGCTTGTTCTGCAACTTGTTGCCTCACATGTTGCATCAAATTATCAGTATGTTCAGACTGGAATTGGAGATAGCCACGTTGATCATTCCAATTGAAAAGAATGTAGAAAGAAAAATTCTTCAAAATAAAATAGTAAGTTGAAACCCTTCCACATACATTTGATGAAGATATCTTGAACATTTTATACTGCCTATGACATAAAGGGGAAAGAAAATGCTTCCTTTAGAAAGCGGGGAGAAAAGGAGCATTTCTGACACTGTAAGGATAATTTTTGCTTTTTTTTTGTGAAGTAAAATTTCAGCAAAATAATTTTTTTTTAGTAGTTGTATTTTTTTCCCAGATAGAAGATAACTGTTTTGTGGAGCTTCAATTTTGTTACACATGAAATATGCTAACACTGCATTGAAAGGGAAGCATATTAAGATTTTTTTTTTTAGTAAGACGGGAATTACAAACTAACAGTGCCATGTTGCAAACGCGGTAGTAATTTGCCTGGAGTGCTTATTCTGCCATCTGATCTACTGGGCAGTTCTGAACCAAAATGTCTGCTAGAGTTACCTTGGTTTAATGGCTTCCCGGTGGAAGCTGAGCTACAGGAATATGCGGCATTTGCCGGCCACAAACGTGTTTAAAAGGCAGTGGCTCAAACTGTGACACGATGGCGCCCTGGCTGAGCCCGTGCCCCCGCTGTCACCACTGGCGTGCAGCTCCATGGCCAGGAATCCAGCTTTGCTCCAGCTCCTCTTTGCGGATGGCGCTGAGGTGAGAGGAACCCTCAGGAACTCGGGAGCGGGGCTCTGCAGTTACCTCCAAGGTTTTACTCCTGGCTTGACGTTGCCTTTGCACTTGATGTTAGAATGGACGTTGGATTTACTCCAGTTTCTTAATAAGTGATAGGGTTTCCACTTAGCGAGCTGCTGGACTAAAGAAACAGGCTTCTATTCATACTGTTATAATGGAAACTATTCTTTTTACCTTAGGTTTTTTTCACAAATGTATCTCATTTAGTGGACAAATATATTTCCTCATACTAAAGGATTTCAGTCTCCTGGTTATTCATAGCGAGACAGATTCGCTGCAGAAATGTTAGGAAATCCAGCCAGCTTTCAACAATGATGAAAAAGGCTCCTTTGAGGGCAAGGTACCTTCTTGTGAAGTAAAAAGAGCTGAAGAGGGCAGAAATGTGGTGTAGTGGCTTAGGAGCGAGCCCTCACTCCTCTAAACAGGAGTGTCCACTTAACCTTGCGTTCATCGTTGCCTACGCTGCTTGGTGACTGGGGCAGCTATAGGATGGCAGTTTTTGTGACTGCTTTCTGACCTGGTGCTGCTGAGTGAGTCCAGATTGCTAAAATATATTGAGAAAACTAAGATAAACCATTCTTTCTGGCAACTTTAATGACAGCAGTATTTTTTTTTTAATTCTAAATCCTATTTTTTGTAAATATAGTTACTGCTCATAGGGAAAGCTGAGGGCTAAACCAATCTTGCTTGCTACTTCTAGGACTTTTGTGAGAATATTGTTGTCTTTTCAGTACGTGATTTAGTAGTGACTGACAGGTGAAGGCTTTCTTTTACTTATTTTAAATATTTGTTTGAAAGTGCATAGCAGGCAATTTATTCAGGAGTGTTTTCTTTTACACATCTCATGCCTCATATCAGGAAAGTATCCAGGTACAGGTGGGTGTGGGTGACTGAAAGTATATTGAAAATTTTGTGTGTGTTTGAAGGCACTATTTAGGCTTTTCTTACTGTGACATGACCAAATTTTGTGTGAAGCACCATAGGGTTTTGATTCTTGGGACTCTTGGTTATCAAATAAGAAGAATGAAAAATGTTCAAAACTTAATTAGTTTTGTGGAGGTCGGGACTGGAAGCTGTTTAGAAAAAAAACAAGCACAAACAAACCCAAACAGTTCTGCACACATCAAGTGTGTTTGCAATAAACTAAGAAAAGCTATATGGGTGTTCATAACTATTTGGTAGTCAGTAATAGGTAGACAAACACAGTGTATGCCTACGGCATCCTGAAAACAAATTAATTTTACTTTATTTTGTGACAGCACTCATTAGCAACAAGATGATTAAAGATGAGGTGCTTGAGTTCTGGATTGCAGGTGGCTAGCAAGAGCAGTGCAAAAATGCAATGAAGGGGGACGCAGGAAGAGGAGGCTCTTTGAGTCGTATGTTACAGGACAGTTAAGTACCAGCTTTGCTTAAGAGCTTTACAGTCCAGTGCATTTTTCCAGAGGCCAGTATTTGCCTCTGCACTGAAACTTCACCATAACATGCTTCATATTAGCTTTCATGATCTTTACACCAGTGACTAAAAGTAGGTCATCAGTTTAAAAACAGCTATACACTTGCAGCCTACATTATTTATAGCTTAATAGCATTGACTGCATAACTCATTTTGGCAAAACAAAAGTCAGCAGTGACAGAAAACCCGTGTTACGGGAGCAGACAAACATAAAGTGAATTTGAGATGTGTAAGAAACCTTCAATAGAAAATGCATGGCTTCTTAAGTTTGTATTTGTTCCAGATGATTTGTATACAAATCTTTTTGAATTTTAAGATTTCATAGTTCCGCAAATTTTAAGTTTTATTTAATACATTTTCTTTCTTCTCTTAAATGCTAAACATTAGTACTGCCAGTTTTTTGAGATTGAGTTAATGACAGTGGCAGGCAACTGTATCATACTGATGAAGATGAGAATAGGGAGCAGTAAGGAAGAATTAGAAATCACCATCTGCATTTCTAAAACAAGCTTTTTGGATACAGAGAGCTAATTAAACTAAATCCACTGCTTTAATAACCATAGGGTGGCAGCTGTCTCCTTTTTTTTGAAGCGGAGAGTGTTCATATATGTTGAGTCTCATGAATATATAAGCACTCTGATACTAAATGCATAATAAAGAAAATTGGTGACTGAAACCATTTTTATAGATATTTTTACTTTATCTAAAAAGTTGCACTACTTCAGAAAATGATTCATTTTCTGAATTGTAGAGTTTTGTCAACTCTACAATGCTACTTGTGCAGCACTAAGCCTTTTTGTTGGAGACTTGCACAGAATTTTGGAAATAGTTTTTTTTCTTAGGCTGTCTTGTACTGTTTTTTTTGTCTTTTTTTGTGTGCCTTTTCTTAGGCTGTCTTGTACTGTTTTTTCTCTTTGGTTTGTGTGCCCAAGTTGCCTAGCTTACAAGGACATCAGGAGGTGATATTACACATACTTCATTTTAGTAAAACATCTGTTTATTAAAAGCAGTCTGACAAACCTGTCTCTTGATGTCAGCATAAATACATTCTCGTGGAATAACTCTCCTTTCTGATTGTTTCCATTTGACTCAACCCATGCAAACTTATGTTCATATGCAAACAGACAATGTGTTATATAAATAGGTCCTCCTTTATTTTTATTTGATTTTTTTAAAAAGCATTTTTAATAATTTGCCTAATGGTTTGACTCACATAGTAGTTTGTTTTGTCAGGAGTGCAGATGTTATAGGTATAAAAAACACCACAATGTGCACAAAATAAAGGCGCCGTGACAAGCAGTGTTCCCAGGTTCAAATCCCTCATAGTTATCTCCACGCATTTTGCATACTGAATGGTCCAAGGTTAAAACCTTTCCCAGATATTTGCATGGCCTTTGCATAGTGGAGCATTCTTGTGCTTGTTAACCCTACCCCGTACTTGCAGTTAGGAAATTTGCATGTCATTTACTTTCTGTTTATTGAAACAAGTGTTACACCAAGTTCAGTGTATCAGCTCCTTTTATACATGATCAATTATGGGGTAGAAGGCACTTCAAAAATGTTGTGTTTCGTAGTGTGCTAGAGTAGACACAAGGTTTAGAAGGCGAGTTGTAGTAAGCGTGACCTTTCAATAGCACGTGCATATGCTGGATGGCATTTTTCCAAATATAATGAAACATCTTCACTGTGCGAAAGACTTGCATTCGAAGCTTATTCTTCATAGCAGCAGCAAAAAAGAGCTATAGGGGATATATTGCTTTTTTTTTTTTCCTGACAGTTCTTTTACTCTTCCAGGTTACTGTGAAAGAAGAATATTTTTACGTTTTACATGTTTACACAAAAATATTATGTATCTTGGTATGATGTTTTGTTGCCATTTGAAATGACTGGTAGTATGAGCTGCTAGATTTGTTTTTGTGTGTGCATTCCTCACAGTAAATTGCGATTTGTGGACAGTATGTTTCTTAGTATGTTAATTTTGGTTTCCTTTTGAAGCCTAACAAATATTCATTATTCTTTCAGGTCTGTAGGCTTGAATTTAGATTACTGAAATTTTTGAAAACTTAAAGTTCTGTGATTGGTTTTAGCACATATTGCTAGCTATGTTTTGAGCCGAAATTGCTTTTAGGACATTGTAAGCTGTAAATTGTAGTAACTTTATTACATTAGTTGTTCCAAGTACACTTGTTTAATGTTAGTTAGTTACCTGTTGTCACAGTGGCATGTGACAGTTGACCAACTGATTTCACTATTTCGATAGGCTGTACTGCCCTTTCCCATCTTCTGGCACTGAAAAGAGATTTCCGCAGCTTTGGGCACTTATGTAACTGTGATCAGAGAGAGAGTGTCAATGCAAGGGTGCTGGGAAGAGATAAAATGACTGGTAGTTTCCAGGAGTGGAAATTCAAATACCTTCTCCTCCCACCTGTGTTGATTATTTGCAAAAGAAAGTGGCTGGCTGGCTGGCTGACTCACCGAGGTCATCTGTGAGAGGCCTTTGGCCTAGAGTCCACCGTGAACAGTGAAGACACAGGCAGCCGACTTGCCCTATGTTCCTGCTTGAGATCCAGACTCACACGTCAATCTGCCTGAAACCATAAATGCCTCCAAGTCTGAATGAACTGTATTTCTGTGTTCTTCTCCATTGTTGAGCTCTATTCATCCTCTCTGCTTGTGTTTACGAGAAGAAGAAGGATTAGTGTTACCTGCTCTGTAATTCGAAGGTTGCATTCTTTCTGATGGTGAGGCAAGTATGTTCCTTCCTCATAGGGCCTGCCTGTTTTGTCCTAGGAATTAGTTTCCCCACCTTCTCCATCCTCCTACAGGGAAGAGAATGCAAAGTTTTTCCTGTCCTCAAGTCACTGTAGGTTGCTGTGAGCAATGGTGCATCAGTTTGGTATGCGAAAAGGACCTGCTGAAAGTGGTAAAGATGACGGGAGCTTCTTGCACCACGTTAAGGCCTATGTGACCTTTTAATTTATTTTAGTCATTTATTTATTTATTTTTATTTTCTTTGAAGACAGCTGCTTACCTGTTCGGATCCCAGTCTTATGAGAAAAGTGAGTTTAGAAAAAAGACAGATCTGCAAATAACACAACAGCAGGAAGTTGCATGTTGGAATTTTCTAAAGTGCTGCTCAAAAGGAAAGCTTAAGTGTTTAGGTTACAATGTTGACGATTTGATTTTTTTTCTCGAAAAAGTAATTCTGCAGGCAGCCCAAGCCCTGTACTGTGACAAATTGATTGAATCTTGACTTTGCATGGAAATGGTAATTCAGACTTAGGCTGTGTTTAAATGGTACAAGACAGTTGAAGTCTGCAGTTGCCATCCCTTTGACCTTGTATTATCTAGGGCCAACAGTTGTAGATTTTCTATGTAGCCATTTTGGGGAGTCTTGTACATTTTGTCTGCATTGGTTAAAAAATCTTTTCAATTCCATTGTACATAACAAAAACTAAACTGAAGTCATTAAAATATGCAAATAAAATGTCTATTTACAGCATGAGAGCTTCTTTAAAACAGTTGAAACTTAACTTCAAGAGCACTTTATCTGGAGAGGGTAGCTGCTAAAGCAGCCTGCATTGTGTTTCTACTACCAGGCCTCAGATGGACCAGTGCAAACAGTTGCCTTGTTGTTTTCTCATACTGCATGGATCAGTTCTGTACCAAAACAGATTTTTTTTTTTTTTTTAAATTTCAGGCTGCTTCCATTATCTGGTTAATCCTGCAACCAAATAAACAGTTGTGTCATATCAGTAAGGAGATGGGAGGTGGGGAAAGGAAGGCTGCCTAAGCTTTTATTGCTGGGAGTACAAGGGAAGCTTCGTAAAGCCATTCTGTAAACGTATTTGCTGTGACTTGGCCACAGCTAGGCCAGTGCTGGCAAACAGATACTGGGCTACCAGAATGGGACTGGAAATCTTCTGCAATTAATGAAATTGCTCGTTTTTCCAAATGATTTACTACTCTTGGTTAGGGCTTCATGTTTCTTTAGCATAATACACTGTATTGGAGAGAACAATAAGCAGTATTTGCAACCCTGTGTGTTGACTCCTGTTTACATATTTTGCCTTTAAAATGTGGCTGGAGTTTATAAAATACAGTTCAAAGGAAGTAAATTATATTATTATTACATGCTGATTTTTAAATGTTATGGATTTATCTTGCTGTTTTATTTGATTAATAGAGAAAAATTAAAATTTTGGTAGATGTCACCACTGTATCAACATCAGAAATTCAAAGCAGCTCTAATTCTGCAGATCCAACAAGAAAAAATATGTTATTTAGTTGTTTGGTTTAGCTTCATAGTTTAACTTTCGAAACTTATTACAAAATAGATACATATACGTTTTCTTTAAGAAATATGCTCTAATTTTTGTTCTGTTTTTCCTCAATTAATACCTTCTGGTAACCTTCAGTTTTAAACACAAGCAGCTATAACATTTCCATTGTCAGAGCAGAGCAGAAAGCTAATGTTTTTTTTTTTTTTTTCCAACAAGAAGACTAACTCCTTGAGGTAGGCAGTATGAATAAAATAATAATCTGCATGTAGAACTGAATTTCTGTTGTGTTATTAAATAATAATAATAATAAAAAGTGACTGTGTAAAGGTTTGCTTTGGTGCTTCTATTGGCTAAGCTCCTTTGCTTTGCATTTTGTTAGCATGAGAGGGCATACGTGGAAGAGCTGGATTCTGTTCATTTGGCAGAATAATTTGCTTAGTTTGAGAGAGTGGCATTTACACAATCCTTTTAAATAGAGTCAGATTGAATAATGTAATTGAAGGCAAAATTTGAGAACAGTAGATTATTGTAAGCACAAAATTTCATCCTTTGTAGTGACAAGTAGTGACAAGGGGTACAAAAAGGAATAGTCCTTCATTTAAATGCCTGTTCTTCAGGTGCCTGTTGTTATATCCATAGGCTTTAAACACAAAATATATTGTTAGGACAAGGTCTGGAATCAGGTAATGTCTTTGCTGCTGATCCATGCTTGCTTGTATATGCTGTCCTCTTGTCATTCCTGCTTCTTGGATTTTTTCTTCTCCAGTGGCACTATCAACAGAGGGCAATAAAGAAGGGCCCTATAAATCTATCCCTGAAACTTCTTTTATGATTCCTGTCCCAGGCATTAAGCCTGTGGTTTTAGAAAATGCGGAAGGCCTAGTGCCTACACTTTGACTCCCTAATTTGTCTCTCCTTTGTTCAATTGCACTGTGTAGCATTTTAAATCTGCTGAAGGAGAACCCGAACAGAGATTCTAAGATAATCATGTAGGTGACTTCACCTTTTCTGCATAGACCACACATGTAGTACACACTTTCACCTCATAGTTCATTTCTGTTGTATAGTGAAGAAGATACGAAGTCACCTCCTGTTTTCTGTCATGGTTGAACACTGCTTTGTATTACAAGCACCTTCAGAGTATCTAGATTATGGCTGATAGCTGTAATGTGACAGCAAGGGCAAACTACTTTTGGCTTGCTTTAAACAGTTGTTGCAACAACTTGGACGTCCACTCTGCGGGAGCAGGGTAATAGTACCTTCGAAAGCTGTCTCAGTATTAAGTTATTCTGCATGAGTCAGACTGTGACTGACCTTTTTTTTGTGTGCGTGTGTGATGTTTCACATCTGTTACTTGCGACTAAATAGCTGATTTTTTTTTCATTATAGGTATATGATTACAACTATCTTTTAACCAGTGGCTTTTTTCATTTAAGGCTTATTTTTTATTGTTGACTGAAAGCAACAATAATTTCTCTATCTGCTTAATTATTACTCTATCCAGTTATGCTAATAACACCTATGGTTTATAGATAGTGATCCTTATTTTAAACTGACAAACTGCTCATGTGGATTTTAAGGTGTAGTTGAGGTAGCATCACTTCATCTACCGATGAGGTTAGTTTCTACTACTTGAGTGTGTTGGAGTTGGTCGTGCTCTAGCTGTACATTGCTGAGTAGGCTAAAGCACTTTCATCTTCTTACTCTTTTCTGTTAGGTGTACCTGTCTGTGGTTGTGCCATCTGTTTTTGGTTACGCTGTCTCATCTGTTTCTGCCTCTGCTTTCTAACTTGGGTCTGTGACGAGGTCTACATGGTAGGCTCATTTTCCATAGTGATCTAAGGCTGGTTTGACAGGGAGTTCCCCCGCTGTGTTCCCCCAGGTGCGAGTTCCCTCCCTTGGCTCCTGCGCTGATCACTGAGCCTGCTCCGAGCACCAAGCAGGCACAAAACTGCTCCTACAAAGAGAAGCAAATAGTTCTTTGGGGGCTCAGCATCCCAGCAGGGGCACAGACCTGAAAAAATACCAGCATAAGAGATGATGGCTGGTGCAGACAGACATGGAAGCATATGAACTATTTTAGCAGCATTTCACACTTCAGCTCTTTCTTCTAAATCTTATCGCTGGCAGGATTTTTGTTAGGTTCCCCTATTATTGTAAATTTTAAGTTTCTTGATCTTGTTCTGTAGTGAGGTTTTAAAAACCTATGTGTTTTAATGCACTCCATAAAAATGTGCATTTTGCAGTTTCTATTCTATTTTGGAGCAGTCTGTACTGGAGCAGTACTTAAGAGCCAGTCAGTGGCAGGTCTCAGTTTCTTGTATTGCTCAAGTTTCTCCTGACAGTTGTTGGTTCCTTAACCCCTTCGATGCTCTCATTGTAGCAGAGTGCAGTCACGTCTGCGTAACATGGCAATCCTTCTCATAGGATACATGTGGAAGCACATTTTGTCTTTTCCCACGAAGGAACCTTAATTAGTAGGGAGACTCTTAACTAACTACTAGTGCTTTTTGCTGTGTTTTTGTTTGCTAAGTCTAGCAATCTGGAATCTTTGATAAGTATATAAAATAGGAATGCAGTATCTGTGTGCTATTACAGAAAAGAAAGGAATAGGAATGGTAAAGAATGTTTATGTAGCAAAAGGAAATTGGAATTTCAGCATTCACTGTAGTTAGGTCTGCATCTAGGAATTTACTTTTTTGCAGTTTAGTTTAGAGTTGATTAGCGTTTATATGACACAAACTCTGTATATATGACTTAGAAATCTTTTCATTTAAACTGAGGGCATGTTTATTCTCTCTTCTCCATTACCTTTCCTATTTGTTGAGACAGAAATGCAAATACTTGCTGTAGGATTCGAGAACCTATTCATATTGTCGGAAGCAATATCCAGTTGTTACGTGATGTGCTATGTGGCTGGTAGGTTCTTGACTCGTGTAACATAATATTATGTGATATAGTATGACCGGATGTAGCATCAGATATTTGGGGGATAGAGAAATGATTATCTAGAGCAAATGCATGAGCTAGTTCACTAATTGGCCAAACTGCATACTCAAAGCTCAGCAACTTTGTAGCATCTTAAATACTAATATCAAATGACAGAATAGCAGTGGAGTGCTGATAATGGATTTGGAAAATACAGCCCAGAATAGTCTTTCTAATCTATACAGCATTTATAGGTAAGGGTAGTATTTTATTAGACCCTGAAGTGAAGTTGAAAAGGTAGATGCGCTTTTGGATATGCCAACTTAAGCTCTGAAATGGAAACATTTGACTTCAAAGGTAAGTACAAGCTGAGAACTGTTGCTCAGGGCTTTATTAGGTATGTGTCTATCAGACATCTCTGAAGGAAAAAGGAGCTGGTACTTGTGGTCTGGTTAGTGATAATGGTGATAAAATGATCTTTTCTGATGAAGGAGAGAGACTAGCCTGTGTCTCCTAGATGATGATTTTAGGTTCACGACTTTATCCAGAGAGAAGGTTGCAGGGGCTGGGGGGCTTGTTTTTCTGTGTTGTGCATGATATCTATACAGGCTCCTCAGGCTGATGAGGTAGCTTAGTGAGGTGGCTCATATTGCTTTTTTTGATGTGTACCAGAATACTCTGTTAGATGAGCATCATCAGTCGATAGCTCTGCTTTAAAGGTCTGGAAATATTGCTGGATACTAGATAGCTCAGTGTGCGGAACAAGTAAAGTTTTAAGGACTGGTGGAAAAGTCTGCCAGTCTTTGTAGTTACTTGCTTTTTATTAAAGGGCTGTCAGACTTGTTGGCTTTCTAAAGGAATCCTTGCAATGTGTTTCTTTTCTTTGACATTCTATACTATTTTGAGTATGTTTTAGTTATCTGTATTTTGTCATTCATCTGTGTAATATTCTTCCTAATACAATAATACTCCATTTGGGGAACACATACGTTTTTGTATTAGCCTGCCTGTGTTTCTTCTATTTATTGAAAGTTCTGGTGGGCAAAGCCAGACTAGCTTATCATTGTTTTACGGGGCATTCTGCCTTTCTTCATCCCTCCTCGACAGCAATACCAATTTGCACATCTGTTTATTCCTTGAGTCAAGTTCAGTGGAAGTCTTGGAGTTTTGCATCATTAGTTCTTACCCACACAGAGAAACTGTCCCTTCAGCAAGGCTCTAGTTGCCTGTCTGTTTGCAATGTTGAGCTCTGTGAAGTGTATTTGCTAGTGCTTTGTGTTACGGTGTGTTTAGATACACTCACCTTTAGGAAAAACTGCACCATAAAAATATAGGATGCACATATTTTTAATAATCTTTTTATATTTTTAATGCTTCAAAAATAACATAAAACAAAAAAATTGAAGACAATACTCAAGCTAAGCATGGTCTATATTTCAGCAATATATGCATTACAGAAATGAAGACTTTAAGGACTTTCTATGGAATTTTTCTCTTAAATGTAGTATCGGTTTCTTTGGGGGTGAGTTTAAAAAAAAGACATCGTAATTAAACACTGTGGTATTTAGTTTAGTATAAGTGTTTACTACTTGAATTCAAATAATTTTATTTTTCTATAGATGGATAATACTTAACAATTGCTGAGTAGAATTACTTTTGCTAGGAGAGTAACTTTTAGTATTTTTGTGCATGATGTGTTGATGTTGGATATTTAATTACCCAGTAGGGAACCAAAAGCAAATGAAAAACTTAAATATCTTATTATTTGCAGTGCATCAGTAAGATGAGACAGTTTACGAGTGGTGACCTTTTCAATGAACAATACACATTTTGTTCTTAAAGCGTCAAAGTTAAATGTACAAATGCTTGGAAGAGCTGTGGTAAATATTTCCTATTTGAGGTAGTTTTCATAATAGTCTATCTCAAATTTGCTTTTTCACTGTGACAGAAACCACTTAAATAGGCTTGTTGAGACTGGAATCTTTCTGTGAGTCAGAGGTGTGATGGAAAATGTGTCTGAAGCTGACAGTGATTTGGGGGAGTTTCAGTTTACTAAAAAATACACAGCTCTTCATACCTCAACCTCCTGTGTGGCAGTGGGAAAGGACAGTTATGCTTAGCTTTTACCTGCCTTAGTAAATGAATTTAACCTATTACATTTTGCCTTATAGTTATGTGTTTCACCGATTGTTATTTGTTTTACGTGGGTAGAGTAGTAAGCGTGCTCATTTATGCTGTATATTAGAGATTTTGCCTTATAGTTATGTGTTTCACCAATCGTTATTTGTTTTACGTGGGTAGTAAGTGTGCTCATTTATGCTGTATACTATACTGGCACATTTGCTAATCCTAGTTAGTATGGATCTTATTGGGGACAGCAATACTATGTTGAGAAGAGTATAGCCTTCTGTTTGTTTCGTACATTTGGTGTGTGTGCTTAGGAACTCAGACTTTGGGAAATCCCAGAAGCCATTTAGTGATTTGTTTGTTGATCATCTTTCATGATGCACACAGTTGCTGTCCACTTCGGTTTGAATCTTCAGCCTGAGTGTGACAACAAAGGTCCGTAACCTTTCTGAGTAGCCCAAAACCTGCCTCTATCAATGGGAGCCCTCAATGAGCTGTGTTAGAACAGCTAAATCTCTTAATGAGCCGTGAAGCACCAGAGATAATGTTTTAAAATGCCAGGGATGCTTCTTTGAAAATTACTTTGTAGCGGTGCAAAAAATTAGCCTGTGTATCAGAAAATGGAAGAATAAGTGAATTAGCCGTTTAATTTACTACTAAATAATGCTCTGTCTTTTAATATTAATGTTTTATTTTTAGGGGAAAAAAGGCTAGGCATGTATCATGCTTCAAAATGACAGTTAGGGCAGAAGGACGTACTCAGGACTTTAAAAAAGTCTAATTTATGTGCAAATGGTGAACTTTTGTTTTGAAAATAAATATCATCCTTATCTCACATGGGAAAAACTGAGATGGAAAAGCATATGCCATCCATGTCTGAAAATCTGGACTCTGTAAGGAGCTAATAACATTTAACTTTTTACACGGTATTCAGAAAATCGTGTTTTAAAAATCTATCTGCTGTAGAGTGATTCTGTGTCTATTTAAAAATGTCAGACAACTTGCGAATAATTTATATGCTTTGGGGCAGGATATTTTCCATGAATATTATGCCAGTCATCTTGAGTGTTTGTTTCGGTCCAAGGATTTAATTGTATCCGATGTGTGTAAGTAATCGCGTTTGTTGGGTGGGTTGGACTGTGTGTGCAGTTTAAAATCTGATAGAGGAACCGTAGTACTTATTTTGATGATGCTGGGTCTGTTCGGAATTTAAGGATGTGATGATACCGAATGTGACAAGGTATGTGGCTCACAACCAGGAATGCAAATAAAATTCTGTTCCTTTTAAATCAGAACGTAGTAAGTCACCAAAATGAGTGTTTGTCGTGCTGTGCTAGCTTGACAGTAGACCTGGCACAGATCATTTCCTGTTTGTAAGAAATGTGAAAGGAATCTATTTGGTTTGGACCAGCCTGGGGCAAAAGCGGTGTTCCCAGTTTTCCTCTGCAAGCAATATGGAAGCTGAAGCAGCATCTCTGTCTAGGAAATGGTGCTATGGGATGGCTCTGAAATCAGGGGCTAACTTGGCACTTGCAGATGGGAAGTTGTGAAGACGCGAGGTTCTCTGCTCTGTCTACGCTTGCAGGAGGACTCGGTGGTTGGATTTGCGGCATCCCTGTGTATGACACCGTGCTGTCGAGCTGCTGGGCTTTCCTCATGTGCTTGGCGCTAGCTTTGCCTTCCGAATCACCAGTTTGAATTTTCGTTTGAATAAAATAAGCAGCTACTGGCTGCTTAGCTGTGGATATTGGCCCTGAAGCTGTGAAGATACCTGTATTTGTGTGCCATGCTGGACACATCCTGATACTGTCGCTCACAAATGACATTTTTCTTTTCCTCCTTATCTAAAGAGCTCTCTTAATGCACTTGTAGGAAGAGCTGTTTTCTTTAGGTTACTGTCTCAAGGCCAGTCAAAAGAGATAAGACTATTTACAAACTAACATCTTGTAACTTTGTGAACTTAAGGTAGGTTTGTAATGTCATGGAATCCCGTGTTGCCTTTGTGCTGCTTCCCTTATCACTGACAATGTTTTATTGCTTTCCATTAGGCTTCCCTCTTCTGAAGTGTTGAGAAAACCGCGGGTGTGATGGCAAAGAGCTAATGTCTTCTCCCACTGGAAGACATGATTACGCTTTAGCAAAGGCTTATTTTGACTAAAAGCATTATTACTTTTGTGTAATAAAACTCTAAAACCATGTCGATGAGGGACATGAAGGAGGGCTGGGTTTTTGGTTGAAGATTTGTTGGTAGAATTCACTAGAAGCTTTCAAACAAATAATAATAATTTTTGGTATGAGACAGTTGCAAGTGGAAAATGTATTTGTCCTGCTGTGGTAAGTATATGACTTGCAGGAACTTGATGTGCTATTTTAAAATTTGTCTCTGAAAGTAAAAAAAAAAAAAAAAAAAAAAAAAAAAAAAAAAAAAGGTAAATCACAGAACATGAGCTAAGTGAAAACAGCTGTGAATACTTTGAGGTCATAAGATATAAATAATACAAAGTGAGATAGTGATCATAGGAGATGCTAGATTAAACTTCAGCTCTCAGCATGGAAAGAGGGATTCGTGTTATCATTCTGTCAACAGAGGATGTAAAATAAATTGTAGATAAATACAGACCTTGAGCTCTAAAAGACAACGAAGTATCTTCTATCTGTTAGTAAGGTGAAAATTGCTTTGGAAATATCTTGATTGTTGAGAAATTATGGTATTAATTATGGTCGCTGTTCTAACATACAGGCTAGGGAAAATGAGTTGAGCGTGTAAGTTTGAGATGTGTAGTGCAGTTATGTTTCATCCTAATGAATTTGAAGAAGGCAGCCTTGTGTTAACTGCCCGTGAGAGCTTGGTTAAATGTTGCTGGGAGGGTTTTCTGTGTGTGGGCATGTACTGTCTTTTGGCAGTTCTGTGCTCTTAGAGATTCATTCAAACCAATTGTATCACATACAGAGCTGTTTATGGGACCCAATCTGTAATTATTTATTGCATTTTATTTGTTGCCGAGCATTATCTGAAATTCCAGATCTATTATCAATGTAAGATTTGTAAAATTTATCCTTAAATTCTTTGGAAATGGGAGTTCACAAGTTCCAACTCTTCTCCCCAGAACCTGGAAATGATGCAAAATGGAGAGCTCTGCATTTTATTTGGAAACTAGATCCTTCCCCAGTGCACACACACAAATGCACAGAGTGTGTGGCATTTGGTTAGGTGGATTCTTATTGAACTGATGATGTCTTGTTCTTGTGTTAATTCACCTAGGCCAAATAACTGTATATCTGAATGAAATGAAATGAAATGGAGGCTTGTTTCTTACCCGGAGTTCAAGAGGGGGAAAGACGAAGGTAAATCCTCCCAAGGAAGGTTACTCCCAGTGCGGAGCCAAAGTGGAGGCAGGGGGAAAACCAATACCCATAGCTCTTCCTTCTTATGTCCTTGCCCCATTGGACACGCCGAGCCTTTTCTTTGAAAGAAATAGAGAAGCCTTAAGCAAAGTTGTCCATTCAAAGTGCAGTTTTCTTTGCTGTAATATGCAATGATTTTTCCTGCGATTTTACATAGAGATTGTGCTTGAAATTTTGAGTTGGATCCTAACACCCACCTTCTCTTGTTTGTGTACGTGACCTTGTTTTTATTCTTGGAAACTGCTGCTCCATCGGATGTGTGGTGTCTCAAATCGGTGTTCCCCCTGCTTGGGCAAGATTGAACGGATCGCTCTGGGACCATAAAGCAGGAATTCTCCGCACAAAACTGGCCTGCTGAACATTTTGGTGATTGCACATGTTTTCACAAGTTTCAAAATAGGTTTTGTCTTACTGTACCCAGCCTTAATTTTCACATCTGCCTGCCCAGTCTTCACTCTTCTTTCATAGCGCACCTTTGCTTTTCCCTTCTCCCTTGTACAAAATTCCTTTCTATTCTGGCGGCAGAAGGGCACAGAAATAGAAATGTTATTTTGCCTTGAAGGTTTGCGAGCAAAGTGTAATCAAACGTGTTGGTGGGATTTGGCGGAGGAGCTTGCGCTGCTGCTTCCTGTGCTGCATCCCTCTATTACACGTATAAACAGTAACCTTTAATTTCCGGTGCACTCAGTCTGGAGCCTTCGCAAGCTCTAAATTCTGCTGATAATACAGACTAGGGATGAGGGATGGGAATTAAACACAGCAAAGATTTAGCTGGCTGCTGGGTATGGTACCTTAAGCTCTTATCTCTGGCATTTCAGAAAACTGATAAAGTAACAAATAGATGAGGTGTGAAGGTAGTTCTGAGAAAGTCAATAAATAGCTTGAAGCTACAATTTAATAAGTGTTTGGGCATATCTAGCTCGAATAGCTTATATATTTTAACTTTCTCTTAAAAGCGATAGGTGGAACTTAAATCCATATTCCCTGTGGTATTAGATATCAGGAGAAATAAGTGGAAGCAAAGCATTTGAAATCAATAAATTGCTTCTAGGTACAAATTAATGCTGACAAATTTAGAGGGGAAAAGAAGATTGTGAAACAGATATAGAACTAAAATTAAGCTTTAACTTACAGACTACAGCACAGACCTGAACCTGGCTCTTGTGAAAAAGAATATAAGGAAATTATGCTCAGGAAGTTATGCTTTGTAAGCCCGTTTGTACAGAACAGTTGTACTGAAAAGATACGAAACCTGTGGAGTAAAGCCACTTCATTTCAAGTATACTATAAAATACATCTCTGGTATTTAAATGCTTTTAAAGTTATGTATTTGTGGTGTTATTTATCTGGAACCAGAGTTTTCTTTCAGGTTTTCTTTGTTTTTTTTACTCTCCTTGGGATGGTCCACTTTATTGCTTCACTGCTTTTGTTGCATCTTATTGTTTACATGGATTAGAAGTGAGTGGATAATTTATATACATATATATATATGTCTGTGTGTGTATATATATATATGTATGAAGAGAGAGAGAGAGGTATCTATCTATATGTAGATAGACAGGAAAGGCCCTTGGTTTCTGTGTGCCCTGGTTGGGGCTGCAGGCTGGTGTACCACGGGTACATGGTAGGACTGGGCGGCCGTCGCCCCCTCATGCACCGACCAGCCACAGCCAGTAACATTTGATAACTGTGAAGGCAGAAGTGCCTGTTCAAGTGAGGCTTGTCAATGCATGTTGCACTGGAAGGAGGTTAGAATGATCTTCCTTGGGGGACAGATCACAGTCACATCCTTACTCTATGGGTATCAAAGGTAAATTTCTTAATATTTATAATGTGTTTTGAAACTTTTAGTTGGACAGTCTTGTGCAAAGCTCTGTTTTTGGATCTTTGGCTTCTGCCTGCTAGAGACTGAGATAGAAGCTATCAGTCTGTTTTTGCTAATTTGAACGACTTTGTTTTGTGTATGAGACTCCATGTAGGGAATACACAAACCCAAAAAAAGCCCTGAATCATACTGCATGTACTATTTTTGGAAGATCAAGTAGGCTTAGGAGTAGAGGGGGAGGAGGAGTTGCTGGGATTTTTCCAAATTTTGTCTACAAAACAAATTCTACCCGCGTTGATCATCTGAATGAGTTGCTGACCTTATTTGCACATCATTGTATTGTAGATTGGCTGAAGTAGATTGTTTGAGCTTGGTTCTAATGTTGTAGGATAAACTGCTCATATTAGCAGTGTTCACATTTAAATTATTAACAATGATGGCAGGTTCTCAGCGAGTGAAAGAAGCAGATGGCTCTTGGTACGTACGAAAATTCCGTGTACCTAAGAGCAGGATAAAATGCCCACCTTTGGGCTTGGTGCCCTAAGTGTGGCACCTACCATGTGCTGCTGCCCAAGGGAATCTGGATGCCTCTGCCTTGCACTGTGCTGAACAGAGTGATCGTATGAGTGGCTCTCTGCCAGTTCTCCCCTTCATTTGCTATTTTTTGTCTCCTTCATTGGCTCCTTTTTTTTTTGTTTGCTTGTTTGTTTTAAGGAGTAGTTGCATGATTCGTTCTGTAAAAAGTAATGAAGTCTATTTTGGAGGAACTGATTGAAATTCAGGCCTTCTTTTCACACTTGGTGTATAATACCATGCGTGGAGAAGTCTTTGACTATTCGACTGAAGATTTATTAGGAAAAAGGTCTTTCCCAAGCCCATAAGCTTATATCATGCTGTAAAAACAAGTTTAGTCTGGAAGGAGGTCATATTCTTATACTGATAAATGGGGAAGTTTTCCGTTAAAATAAATAACTAGAAGACAAATGAAACTGTGGAATAAAAAGAAAAATCCAAAGATGTTTATGGCACAGTAGCCAGAGCTCGAAAATTCCATAACTGGACTATTGTATTTTGTTCTGATCAGCAGGGATAGCAAGCAGCCAAGGCATTGATAGATGATACGCATGGTCATATAGTGGAAGGGAAATGTAAGGTTTATGTTAGTCACTGGCTGATTTGAAATAAGGTTTGTTCTCCCGCGTGGCTTTTCCTCTGTTTTGCGCCGTGTTGCGCACGCGTGTGCCGGGCTGCAAGGCTCGTGCTGGTCTGCGCACTCTGAGGTGCGGATTCCTTTCTCTGCACTTCTTTTACTTATAGAAGTGTTAGCTCAGCTAGTGTGTTTCCCAAGCCCTATTTGCAATATGTCCTCTGAGTAATCTCAAATTTTCTCTTAGTTCTGCAGGCAGCAGCAGAGCGTCG
>NW_010588304.1:152711-176455 GCF_000705375.1 Tinamus guttatus | reverse complement strand
TCAGTGATGGGCAAAAAGAAAAAACTCTCTCTCTTTTTTTTTTTTTTTTTTTTTTGTACAGAAAACATCATCCTGCTTTGGAAGGTTTTGGAAAACTTATCAGTAATCCTGCAGTTGTGCCTCAGCTGTCTCGCCACTTGAGAATGTAATTATTGGAAATACTCAGTTTCTTCAAAACAGAAGAAAACAGAAAAGTTTACCTGTGCAATTAATTGCACATGGAAAGTGCTAATGGAGAATAAAAAAGAGCAGCTTTGCATATCTGCAGTTTACATTAGGGGAAGCAGCATTTCTTTACTGAACAGGTGTGCTATATTTCTTGGCTTGATAAACAACCAGGCTTTCTCTGTGGGATCAGGTCTTTAAATAACTCTTGCAGGATGAACCAGGCCGTAATGTTTTCATTAAATGTGGACAGAGTAATTTGTTATGAACAGAGTACTTTGGAAAACCAATGAGAAAAAAAAATCATGTTGTAATCAAGTTGACCCTCTAATTTTATATCTTAATACCACAGATGAGAGCGAGGCTGTTTTGAAAGACATTTGCAGTCTGAAAAGTTAATATTTCCGGCATATTTTTGTCTGTGTGTTGAGTGTAATTGGTAAATGTGTGGTAGGTTTTCTGAGGTGGCAACTGCAATTGTGGCTTTCAGATTTCAAACAAATGCCATCTGGAAGTTCCTGATAGCTTTGGGGTTTGATTCTTAGTTGTGGTTGAGGGAGCAGGCAAGAGGAAAGTGCTTGCTTGCAATCTTAAGACGAACATGTCACTGACAATTTTGTGGTTGCTATATGCAGTATGGAGTTTGGAGAACTAGCAAATGATGGCAAGAATATTCTGTGTGCTGAGGAAAGGGCTAGAAGGAAAAAAAGGGAAGAAGAATTCTCCTTCTTCCCTTGTTCCCATCCCTATGGGCCATCTCCCTCCCAGTCAAACAAAACCTATTATCTAGAAGTAAATAGCTGAACTTAATGTCCCCAGAACAAAACCTATTATCTAGAAGTAAATAGGTGAGACGCGGAAGACATATCTAGCATTGATGCCTCAGGGCATTTCTGAGCTAATATTTATGAAAGGGCTTCTTACCCAATATTTTCTGAGATCTTTTGATGCCATTGGCTCAGGAGATTTTAAGTTAACAAATGCCTAATTTCAGTAACTGAGGCTTTAAGAATGGGCCCCTAAGAAGTAGGGCTAGTGAAAGAAAATAAGAAAATAAACTTGCTGACTTTGTTCCAGTCAAAGTCCTGGATGACTTTGGTAACCGGCTGAGAGAGAAATCCGTATTGCCTACATTGTTTTGCCTTTTAAGGGAGGTTATTCACATGGATTGCAACTGTGAGTGTGTGCTCCACACTTAGAGCTGGGATGCCATTGGATCTTGCTCTAGAACGTAAAGTGGGAAGACAGAGGCTATAGAACATGGAAATAGAGAAGCTAGAAATAGAGGAAATAGAGAATACGTTAAGTGAGCAGGAGTTAGAAGAAAAGGAAACTGGAAACAGTGAGGAGGAAGACTTGCAAAGGCCTTGAGAACAGGGTAAGACATGGAGGAAAATGCCCCAGGAAAGACTTGTATGATTACAGGGAAATATCTTACTGAGTTATGCTGGTTGATGTGCAGGATTTAAAAGGGTGTCACACAAATTACATTTTCTGCCTTTTCAACAAGCATTGCTAAGTGAATCTGGTAGTGGTTTCAATGCAAAGATGAAGGATGTGCTGAAGAGGATAATGAAGGGCTGTTATTTTCACTGTGCTTGTTTCTTTCACTGCAGTGCTCTGTGCGTGTTTTGATTTTTATGTACATGTGGTTTGCAGAGGAGGGGAGTTGGAAGAAAACAGTTTTTGGGAAGAAAAGAAAAAAAAGAAAGAAAAACCCAAACACCAAGTAAAAACCAAATCAAATGTTTAATTTTCAACTGATAGTGTTTCTGCAGGCTTAACAAGAAGTTATCCTGATTTATGTGTTCCTCTGTAGGTATAATGATGATTCAGACTTTTGCCTTCTTAGTGTTGCATAATGCAGTCAATTCTTATTTTCCAGAGCTTTCCAATTAAGTTAAGTGTTCAGAAGTTTCCATGACCTTTAGGTTTCTTTGTAGTCTATGCTGTTTTGCAGAGAGTACGATAGACTTTGTGGTTTATTCCCAGTGTAGCTTTTCTTTCACGGAAAAGATGTCACAATGCAAAAAAGCCATGGTTTTGAGTTGTGTTTTTCAGAAGTTAGTTTAAGGCTGGTTAGTCCTAACTTTTAAGTTTAAGTCCTAACTTTAAGTCCTAATATATAGGAAGCTGGGAAAGTGTAACTTAGTATCAAATAAATGGTCAGCAGCCATATGCTGTCATTTAAAAATTGTTGTTAGACTGAATATGTAGGAAGAAAACAAAGTTGCAGAAAGATATATTTTGAAAAAACAGCTCTGTTGCAGAGTAGAGAAAAGGGCACCCATACTTCACATATTCACTATTCATATTCACATATTCATGTTGGACATCCAGGTATGTACAACGTACTAGAAAAACCTTCTGGGACAGGTCCATGGCCCACTGGGGTAAGATCAGTGAGGATCTCACCAAGAGGTAAGATCCTCTGGTCTTGGACCTGTCTGGTCTTCAGCCAAGACCTCTTCTGCTGTGGGCTGAAATTTTGACTTACAGAGTTTTCTGAGGAAGGTGGCACCAGACTGCTGAATGAATTAACTGCAGCTGCACTGCGATCTCGGAGGGTGGTAGCTGGAATTCAAGAGGGCTCCGTGATCCGCCTTGTGTCCTGCCATCCAAGGCTGAGCTGAGGTTTCGTTCCATGTTTCAGCATGTCCATCAAGGCCTTGGGTTTAGCGTAAGTGGCATCAGATGTTCAGAAAGCAAGAAGTGATATGTAACTAGTCCCTCCTCCCTGATCTCCTGAACGAATGTGTTTTCCTGCAACCTCATATCCTATTCATGAGTTCAATTTTTGAAACCAAAATTTATGGGAGGTTGAAAATACACAGTGGACCATAGTAAATCCATGCCAGTGCATGTGATATCTTTCATAGGTACATACAGAACAGTAGAGGACTAGAGATCTTTTTGAAAACTATGGTATGAACTGTTCTGAATAAGGAGGTACCATTCACATATGAATATTGTATATACAAGTAAATCAAAACTAGTATATCAATACAACCATGTAAGAGATAATAACAGTTAATAAGAAAAGAGATAGATTAAAAATAAACATGGCAATAGAGCAACTAGGGGTGATGAGTGACTTTGCTATAACGAGAGAGCAACCCACTGTAACAGTATTATTTTGCATATATTATTTTTAGATATATATTTTAGATCCTTTTTTTTTACTTGAACTGCTCAGAAGATTTTATTCTGTATTGCAGAGGCTGAAACCCATAAAGGAATGGAGTGAGGTGTATTTGAGAAGTGTTGCAGTTGTCCCATAGGTTCCAAGGAGATAATAGGTTAATAGCCCCAAATCCAAGTGACCAGAGATGGTTCCCGTTGTGTTAGTGGGGAGTGTCTTTCTGAGCACCAAAGTGTGCGTTCTTCCAAAACTGTTTTGAAGTAAAGGCTTTTCCTCTGGTTTGAGGGGAAAAGTATTGACATACAGAGGGATTGTGGTAGGGACAGAAATTAAGCCACCTTCTGTTGGAATAGGTATCTCTCCATACCTTGAAAACTGTCATGGTATACATGATGTACTACTAGTACTGAGCTCTTCTGTTTTCCCCTGAGTGCATCCACAGCCTCCTGGCAGGATACTTACCCTGTCACCCACTTGTTGCAAAGCACCCCCGTGGTTCTTGAGTCTATGTTTATAAATGTTCGATGAGGCTGGAAACAATACGAAATGCAAAGTTTTGGCAGCATTATTAGAAAACGGTGTTTTGAAAATGCATTTGATGTGCCCTGTGGTAGCTTTGTTTTGAGCCAAGAATTCATCTTTTTTCTGATTTTGAAACCGTACCTTCTCTTGCCTTCCCATACGTCATTCCTAATCAAATTTTCACCGATGTTTACCTTTCCAACAGTGACTCATGTTCATTAGTCTGAACGTACCAAATTGTTTTGCTGCAGTCTGGGTTTCAGGAGAAATTCTTTGGCTTGTTCACTTTATGTGTTGACCTCAGGATAGAGTAAAATTGAAATTGTCCCTCTCTTCCAGCTTGTCAAGAGGCAGAATCAGATTTCGGAATGATCTCTATAGGATTAAAAATAGCTGAAGGCCTGAGTGCTGCTGTTGACTATTCCTTTATCTGTAACCTTTGTTTGTGTAGAAGGGGCTGGTGCTTGATCCAGCAAGTTAATGGTGGAATTTTGATCAACAAAGATTAGAAAACTTATAAACGTTTTCTCTTGTTTAACATAAATGTCCTTCGGTTCCTATTTCATGTGTTATTTGCATTTTTGGTGCTTCCTAGGTCAAGTGATTTTTCATTTTTAGTATTTAGAATTGTAAGTATTTGTATGGGAGGAAAAGGATATTTATTCTTGCTTATGTGGATAAATTCATGATGAACACATATGTAAGTGGGCTTAAATCTTTGCAAACTTTTTTTCTGCTTTAGCAGGATGTCAGTTCAAATAAGGCATTCTAAAAATGATGTTTTCGCCTTATTCATTGTTCCTGGGTTTATATTATTTAAAATACCTCATTCAATGCTTTAATACTCAAGAGATTCTGAATAATACCAATAGCGACAGAAGTGTTTTTTTTTTTTTTTTTTTAATAAAACTAGCGTAAGCTCTTCTGATGAATGCTAGAGCACTTCAGTATGAGATGGACTATCTTAATTCCACTAAATTTTTGCTTCAGAAGAAAAATGTTGATCTTACTAATTCTGTAACATAGTTGTGTTTTATAGGATTAGAGTTTATAGGAAAACTTCTGAAGATAAATCTATGACCAGAATCTGTTAATATATTCAGATATCACAAGATTTTGAATCTACAGAAATGCTTGGTTCTGGATGCAAATTATATTCTTACCTGAGTAGAGGCAGGTATTCATTGTGAATACCTTTTTTTCTAAAGATTGCTCTGATTATAACATAAGTAAGATAGAATTATAAAGAAAATAGGCATATTTTTTTTCCAAATATACCACTTTGACTTCCTTCTTTAGTAGATGGTCATGCTTTGCAAATTCTGGCTTGCTGCTTTTGCGGGACTGAGGCACTGATTGCATTTTGTTAGTGAAACCAGCTTTTTTGACCACTTGCTTAACTTCTTTTTAAAGCACCTTTATGTGTTTTTGTGATCCTTCTGCCTTTGTGTGTAGGCCAGATCTTTCTAGGGAAGAACATTTTCAGGAGGAGCAACCATTTTTTCTGAAGTTTGCTTCTGTGAGATGTAACCTAGAGGATTCTCAGCCCATAAGTGGGACACCGGTTCATTCCTCTTTTGCAAAAAATAAGCTCTCATGGAAGTGTGTTCTTATTTTCCTCCTCCTCTTTTCATTTTAATAAGTATGCAACTTCCAAAAACATAGTTGTTTAATATGTTGAGTATAAAGTCATTTTTGTGAATAATCAACTTGTTGGCCTTTTTCGTAGGTTTGGTCTTTTTTTATATGGTATAAATCATGAGTTCACAGTTCGAATAGTTCTTTAATATGGCTTACTGTCTTTGTCTCCTAGAGAACTCTGCTGAAGCAGATTTATGGCTGCTGAATAGTTGTACAGTAAAAAACCCAGCTGAAGACCACTTCAGAAACTCAATTAAGTAAGTTAATACATTTGTTTACAAAATAAAGACGTATTTATCAATGAATTTTGTTTTGCTTTGTTTTTAGCTTTAAAAGCTTCATATTTTCAATTCAGTAGAAATTTTGTTTTTTAGAGCAGCAAACCAGGATGAGTCTGAATGCTATAAGGGTGACTCCTCTATCTAGAATGCATTGCACAATGTAAAGTGTGTTGGATAGTATTGGTAACTTGTAAATTGCTATCAATACACTCTCTTGGAAGAGCTGCTAATGTGTTAGAGACTTCTGTATGAGTTTTTGAAGAAAATGCTGTTGATCTAACTATTGATCCAAAGAGTGTTTTTTTTTTTTTTAAGTAGTAGACTTGTTAGGCTGCCACTTTTTCCTCTACTTACATTTATATACAATCAGGCCCTTCTTACTGAAAGTACAGACTTAAGCTAAGCGATTTACTATATCTTTTCTTAAAAGGTGAACTAATTTGTGGGTAATCAACAGTAGTCTTCTGAAGAATATTTTATTTTATTGTAGCATCTCAATGATGATGCTGTAAAACACTACAGGGTGGTGATTTCTACCTCTGACTTCTACGGAAGTATTACTACGGTGAGAGTAAACAGAAAACCATATGGTTACGATTGTGTTTTGTTTCAATGCAAATATATAATGTGGTATGTTGTTTGTAGATTTTTACCTTTAGTAAGTAACTATGGTTATTTATGCAATCGTAACCTGGCTGCTTGTAACTCACAAGTTAGTAACAGTCTGCTAGGGCTGTAACCTGAAGCAGAAACAGTTTCCCCACAGTAGGCAGAGCAATTTAAGTTTCCTTCTGTAGAGGGCTTTAGTTCCTGGCTGCTAGAATTGCATTTGGTGAGAGGAGTTTTTGGGTTTCTTCCTGCTTTTCCATCCCCCACACCTCCCATCCTTTTTCCCAGAATGGTTGCAGTTAGTATGTGGTGGTCAACAGATCTGATGACAAGATCTTTTCCATTCTAATTGTGGCTATCTTTCTACTTTACTAATATGCCAAAATCGATGTGGTGTGGTGTGTGTCCTTTACCCAGCAGGATAAAGTTGGTTAAGAAAGAGGGGCTAACTAAAAGCAAATGACCAAAAATATTTCCTTGAACTTTCATGTTTCTGTTGTCACTCCGTTAATGAGCCTGATGTTATTTGTAGCTTTAGTGTCTTGGCTTTTTTTTTCTTTTTTTTTTCTTCTCTTCTCTTGTTTTTTCTTATAATCTTTCTTTGTTGGTCATTCTCCTTTTCTTCTCTTTGAGAGTTACGCCCTTCCTATAGGAGGCATAATTTGTTTTTTTGGTATTTCCTTATTATGAAGGAGGACAGGTTGTGTTGTAGTTGTATAGTAGTTGTATGGGCTAGTTCTATATTTGGATTTTGCAATAAGGGGATGATTCAGGTATGAGTTTGTCTGAAAACAACAAAACGTTTCTTAAATACACCTTAATTTATTACAGCAGCAAACCGAAAGTGTGAAATTTGGATGATGCAAAGCTAATTGCCATTGTGTCCTGTCATATTTGTTTGTTTGTAGCCATAGAGATTTTGTTTTTCTGAGCTGAGTAGCAAGCTGAACAACACTCAGCCTGTGGGCTGTCAAAGCAAACAAATTTTAAGTGGAAAATTTAATATGCAGCCCAATAAGATTCTTCTGTCAAATGAAAAATTCTTCAGTCTGAAAGTGTTGCATAGCATTATAAATATCATCATAACATGATGATATTATGAGAATTATTTCAATTCAGCTTATTCTTCAACCCTTGCAACAAATTCTCCTCATGATGTTCTTGCATGTTACTTTGACTCTCAACCCCACCATTTCAACTAGTGGTAGTAACCACACCAGAAGAATGACTGTCTCAGAACCTGATTTCTCACTAATGCTGCATGCCAATGACTGTAGAAGAACTTAAAAGGTTCTGTAGTTTCAATGCCTTTTGAATTTATATATATATATATATATATATGTATGTATTTTTAATACATGCAAATCACCCTTTTCATTGATGGCTCTGATGTTTTTATAGCAGTACAAGCCCATTGACAACATAATGTTGGTGACTTTTTGCTTACTTTTTAGAGCTATTCTGTTCTTGTCTAGCATTGACAGTTAAAGGTATTGACCTGGGGAAAATATACAGAGGGCAAAGAGTTCCATAAAGATCATTAACTCTTGAATGAGAATTGAGAGCTTTCTTGGGCAGATTTTATTCTCTGGTTAAATTTACGGTGAAGTTACAGTCAGAGGTAGGCAATAGTGATAAAGAATGCACAGTATAATGGGGTTGGTTCAGTCAGTAGAGTTTTTTTAAAATATATATCCTTCAGAAAGGAAGGTTGATTCAAGAAAAGCAGAAAGTAAAGAATATCAAGTAAATCGGATAAATGAGTTGTGTGATGGAAGTTATGAAGATTGAAATAACTGTGAAAAGCAAGTAGTTGGACACAGAAAAAGAATCTTCTCAAACACGTACAAAGAAATAAGATAAAAGGAAGAAAATACTCTTAATAAAAGCAGGAGAAGTGATGCAAGAAATACTACACTGAAACACAGCCTATGCAGTGGGACTTGGGCAGTTTTTTTGCTTATGAATTAGGTGATTCTTGTGAATCAGTCTGGTATGCTTTGCCTGTCAGTTTGTGTTTTTGTACTGTATCATTTTAAAAAACAAGATGGGCAGTTCTGACTGCAGTGTAATATGTGGGAAAAGAAAGTTATATTTTTGGTAAATCTTTGATTGAGTCCATGCTAGCAGAAAAAAAATAGACTTTTAAGTTGTAGTTCAAGAAAAGTTATACAAATTGTTAACTAAGAATTTAGTGTATTTCATATACTATTTATATGGAAAATGTTCCAGAAAATGCATGATTCAAGGTGTCATATTGATGAGAATGAGGTTCTTAAAGGCTGTATTGACACTGTATCTTAAAGACAGTATGTGCATTGTGTGTTTTAAGTGTATTCAGATAGGTACTTCACCTTATTTAGAGTCAGACAGCTCTGGAAAGGCTGTGTTAGGAGAATGAATGCCAAAAGTCTTTGTAATAGCTGTCAAAGACCTTCACTTATTTTTAAGTTTTCTGGAGGAAAAGAAGTGACTTTTTTTATTCTGTTTATCCTGGAGATATGAATAGACTTTACACTCTGAATAAGTCTTCACATGTCATTCTAAAAGCTGTCAAACATCTCCATAAATATATGCAGAATTTCTGCCTTCTACCACAACTGGTGCTGAGATTTTTTTATCCTGTAGCTCAGTTAATTAGAAATGAAAGCTATTTTATGGAAAGGAGATTGTTTTCTCTTTCACATTATTACTTTTAATAGTGGTACATACTTTCTTCTCTCAGTTGCTGCATGGTTTCTGCCTGGATTAGTTAACTAAATAAACAGAAATAGATGATGGTGTTACTTAAAAAAAAAATAAATAAAAAATAAAAAATCTGTAATAACGCTTAGCCACATATGTTTTGGATGATTGCATTCCTGAAATAAAGGCAGCAAAGAGCCTGGGATACTTTCTAACTGAGAGAGTTCTTAAAGGATAGCCTTGCCTTGGAAACCTTATCCTGTTTAGAGTGGTTTTTGTTCAGAATGGGCTTCGTGATTGAGACAGGCACCTCTATGATATTACTGTTTTGAAGCATTGTAGAATAGCATGCAATAACACTGAATTAACTTGAAAAATATTTTATATATTTGATTTTAACATTTTACGAAGTAAATTTAATTTGCCTTAGAATTTAAATAAATATTTAAAGATAATCTACAATCTATATTTTAAAAGTAATCATCCTTTTTCTATTGTTAATATTTGGATATGATCTCATCTCCTATCAGTTTAACGGACTTACAGAAGCAAAATGTATATGTATATAGATGTTTTGTAAGTAAATAATATAAGTAAATACTAGAGAATTAAATATGTTGTTAATATCTCTTCTAGATGGTCTTTATTGTATTTCTTTTCTTTGAGCCTTTGGGCAGTTCTGTGATAACTTGAATGCTTAAAGCATTCTTAAAAATAATTTGTCTTTTGAATTAATCTTGGAAAATTCAAAGCTTACTTTCAGTATTGTTCCCACTAAAATAATAAAAAGGGTTAGTCCACCATTTGCAGGCTGTATCTCTCTGTAGTTGTCAAGTAATGTTTTCTGTTGTAATTTATTTCTTAAAATATGTTTCCTAAACTGTAGCTGTAAACATCGCAAGAGTAAACATTCAATAAGTAAGTTATTAACTTTAACTTTTGTAAACCACAGTAAATCTGTTAAGGCTGTTTGAGGAAGAGAATTAAGCAGTGTTCATTACTTCCCTGAGAGCATGTTCTGAAGAGTTCACCTTGCTTAAAATAAATAAAATTACTTCGTGCTTTGGTCTCAGAAGTTCCTCTTGTTTCATAGATCTGTTTGTGCTCTTGCACTTTATCTTAAATGTTTGTCTTAGATGTCTAACCCCCTTCTAATAACCTCTGAAAAAAACCAAAACACAAAGAATTTGCTCTACATTTCTGACTAAGCATCTTCTGTTTTGTTTGAACCTTTTTGTGTTGTAAGCTACAGGTGCATTTAGAGACTTTGGCTTTTCCTATTGTGTTTTCATACTTCAGGTAAATGTATGTTATTGCACTCACTTAAAGGCATGCTCCAGTCTGCCTTCATCCCTTTTCTTTCTGATAGCTATGAGTTGTGACACAAGTGTAAAGGTGTTCAGGAGTGAAATAGCACTGCAATGCTTCCAGTTGTGTGTTTGCGTCAGTTTTTACAAATTCACGAGTGGATGTTATGGAGAAGCTCACTCTTATGCTGGAAGAAGCATTAATACTGCAGAATGTATTGAAGTGGCAATTTAGTAGGATTTTGGTTTTAAGTCTTGTATCAAAGAGGATTACAGAGCTCTGGGGTCCAAAAAATATGATTAGTATCCAAGGATCACTTTCTCCAAGGTCGGGAGCGATGTATCCCAATGAGCAAGAAGTTGAATAAAGAAAGCAAGAGACCTGCAATGATGAGCAAGGAACTTCTGGCAAAATCCAAACAGAAGGAGATGTACAGAAGGTGGAAGAACAGACAGGCCTCATGGGAGGAATGTAGGTACATCATCTGGGTATGCAGGGATGGGACTAGGAAGGCCAAGACCTGTTGGAAATTGAATCTGTCAAGGGATGTCAAGGACAGGAAGAAGAGCTTCTTTAAACACACCAATAACAAAGGGGAAATGTGTGCCTGCTGCTGAATGGAGCAGGGGCCTTGCAGATGGATGATAGAGGAAAGGCAGAGGGATGCAGTGTCGCCTTTGCTTCAGTCTTCATCGCCTGGGCCAGCCCTTAGGAGTCCAAGACGCAACAGAGCAACAGAGAAAATCTGGCGAATGGAAGACCTTCTGTTGTTTGAGGAGATTGGGTTAGAGATCATGTAGGCAAATAGCAGCCCACAGGTCCATGGACTGTGATGGGAAGCACCCACAAGGGCTGAGGGAGCTGGCCAAAGTCACTGCTGGAGAACCGTTGCTGGAGGATAGGAGAGGTATCTAAGGACTAGAAGAAAGTTGGTGTTGCTACAGTCTTCAAAAAGGGCAAGAAAGAGGGCTCAGATATCAAGCCAGTCAGCCTCACGTCCATCCCTGGAAAAGTGATGGGGCAGCTCATCCTGAACACCATCTCTAAGCGTGTGAAGGGTGAGAGGTGACCAGAGGCAGTCAGCGTGGCTTCACAAGCTTAACCCACCTGATAGTCTTCTCCGAAGGGGTGATTGGCAGGGCAGGTGGGGGGAGAGCAGGGGATGTTGTCTACCTTGACCTCGGTAAGGCCTCTGACACTGCCTCCCACAACGCATGCTTATAGAATCATTGCATACCTGCATTTGTCTTTCAAGGGATTATTTTTTTTCTTTTGTAAATTGGATTTCGATTATTTATTTTTTAAGTCATATTTTCAAGACTCTTCCAGTGGTTTAAAAGGATGAGTAAAAGACTTGAAATTTTTCTTTAAACTTTTAAGAAATACAAATGCTTGAGCAGAGAGAACAGATGCAAACAACATTGTTGCCTATTTACAAATGAAAATAACTCTGGAAGAAGGCTTTTTTCTTCTTTATTTGTTGACATTTGGAAATGCAATTCATGTGATACCCCTCGTCAAATCTAACTGTTACTTCTGTGATCAAAAAAAAGAGAATTCACCACTAAATTAAAACAATTTTACCACTTTCTTTAGAGAAACTTTAAGCCTTTTGCATTTACCATCGCATTTCCAGCATAAAAGTAGATTGTGACTTACACTTGTTTCTACTATAAATACTTGTTTATACAGTAAATATTAAATAGCAAAGCACCCCTGGAAGAGGAAGCACAAATATTTCAGTGCTGTTTATTTTACAGAACCTGCTAGCACAAGAAGATAATTTTCCACTGCTTTTCTGGGATGAGCATTGTAGTCTTGCTGTTCATTGCGTTTTGCAGAGATTGTTAGTTGGTGTGAAATATCTCTGACTGAAAAACGCTTAACGTGGCAGCTCGAGGAATATTGTAGTTAGGAGTACTGCCATTTTTTTCCACTGTGTATATTTGAAGATACTTAGAGAAAAGTTTAATTTTTCTGAAGTTAAAAAAAAAAAAAAAACACTTGTGGAACAAGCTGTAAGGGGTAGCAGGAAACTTCGTATCTGAGTGTTTTTTTTTTTTTAATAAGAGAAGTTGCCAATAACATTCCTTTTATTAGTCCAGAACACATTGAAAAATCTGTCATTTGCTCACCATTATGAGGGATGCATGTGCTCAGAGATTCAGGAAAAACTTATATTAAACATGTATGCTCTATTCTCTGCATCTGTATCTTCCTCAATTAATAGGAGTTACTTAGTTTTGAGGGGAGATTGTAAATCTTTGCGCTAAATTATTATTTCCCTCCCCCCCAATAACACCTGAAGATGGCTTACAGTCCTGTGACTTCATGAAAGCCTTGACCGGGTACATTTACGCACAGGGCTTATGTTCTTACAGCTGTGAGCAACCCGTAAAGATCTCAACCGACCCACAAAATGAACCAGAATTGCATTTGAAATTAGGTTTATGGTGTAACGTAGCTCATAATTCCGTTCTTTAAAAAAAGCACGCAAAGCTAAAACAAATACAAAACAACCACGCTCTGTAAACCTTAGTATGATTTGTGTATGCGTTAGCTAGTCAAAAACTTTAAGTACTTCCTTGAGTTTAATGGGTAGATTGTTTTGTGGTTCAGCTAGCTTACAAATGATGTGAAGGTATTTTTTTGCTTAGAAAAAAATCATTTAACTGGAAGTCTTTGTTAAGAACTTACTGATCTGGAACCTTTCAGCTATACTGTAGGGAAGTTTGAGGTTGAGGCGTTTTGGAGAGTGTGAAAGACAAACAAGAGCAGGGTACTTCTCAGGCCAGGTGAAACAGGGCATGGAGAGGTGACGATCAACCCTGTCTCTCTTTGTGGTTACAAGGTGCGTAATTATTTGTCACTTTAAGCTTTCTCACATGATCTTAATGAAGAGTAAAATATTTAGAGCAAAAACATGAAATCCGTGAAGTGTGTATAGTTAAAATTTTAGTAACTGATTCTTATATATAGGTTATTGCAGCTCGAAAGCAAACTGATTTAAAACAAGGCGCTGTGGAGTGGACTAGATTTCCTTAAATGATTTTACACGTAAAGCAAGAAATGGCCACTGATGAACAAGAAACTGGAGCCATTTGTTAGAGTGTATCTAAAGAAAGGAACTCTGGAGAGCAGATTTCTTAAATTACTTCTTAAACTTTGAGAATATTGTCATATGTGACTTTTTTTTTTTTTTTTGCATTTGATTGGTGGAACAGTTTTAGAAGTGTTCTGTGACTCAAAACTATTTGTTTTAGAAGTACTTTTCCATTTCATTTTAAAGGTTTCCCTTTCTTTCTTATACCCGTCTCTGCTACAAAAGAGCATGTAAAATGTTGCTTGAGGTTATGTTGCAAAATGTAGGGAATACTTCGAAAGCAATCAAGAAAAGCTCTCGTGAACCATATGTTTTCTCCTTGTGTAGTGGTTAAGATAAAAGGGTTGTGGATTGCTTATAGTTGTAGGCTGTATTTTGCAGAGGAGATCTACAGAAGCCTGGGTGAGCCTGGTCTAAGCTTGGGTGAACTTTAGTTTAATATCGAACAAGGTAAAAGCCACTACAGGAACAGGACCTGTTATAATCAAATTTTAAACAGTATTCTGGAAAACGTTTTTGACTTTAACGTGAACACTTTCGGGTTGGTTTTAAGTACTCAGGGTAATTGATGAGTTAATGATCTTTGAGAGATTGAATAGCACAGTGGCCTTAGTTCCACATTGTACATTAATCCTTGAATGCTTAATATGCAAAAAAGCCTATGTTAGATTTTAGATATCCTTTATCAACTCCAGACAGGTCATTAGGGACCGATGTATTTTTATTTGATACTTGTAAAAAAGAAAAATACCTGGGCATGATGACCGCCCTGTTTCATGACTTCATATGTTTTTATTTTGATAAAGTTTTCAAAGTTATCAAATTTTGAAATTTGATAAATTTCAAACCTTTGATTTGAGCTATTGATGTAGGTTCTTAGCTATGTAGGTTCTTGGTGTGCTAATGTGTTCCAAACGTCGTTTACAGGCACTGAATTTTGAAGAAGTTTATTACCGTACATATGAACTTCTCTTTGACAACCAATGCAAGTCCATCACAGTTCAGGGCTATGGGTGAACAAGGCAGACTACTGATTTGGGAAGGACAAATCTCTGTGATTTATGCAGTAAGACTTCTACCCATCCCCTTAGCAGTCAAAATGAGCATGGAACTATACTGTAAATTCTTATTTTAATGTTTTAGAACAAGAACTTGCATGAATATATAGCCATTAGAGGGCTGTTTTAAGATGAGCCTTTTCTTCCCTCCCCTTTTGCCGTAGTTTATTAGAGTAGCATAATTTTACGAATCCTCTGCGACCACACAGGTTTAACAAATTCAGCAAAAGTAAATTTTTCTCCATATGTTTGCTTCTGGGACACAAAGTGTTTGTCTTCTAGTGCTGACTGCTCCTTTTTTTTCTAGACCACATATAGATTTAGTAGAAACAATGAAGAAGATTCAAGTACCATTTTGAGCTAAAAGTTTCAGGTTTGTTATGTTACTTAATTGAAGAAGACTTCCAAGAAGATGCTTTTTGGGGGAGGGGAATAGGTTGGGCAAAAGTGTGCTTGCCCTGATATTGTTGGCATTTACACAAAATGAAAGTTAAAACCTGTTAGGAAGTGTTTTAGCAGGATGAAATTATCTCCCTTCGCCAAAAAGATCCTGATCTTAGTGTGCTGGTGCTTAGAGCTTCCTCCACCCCTCCCAAGTAAACTCTCACTTCAGATTAGCAGTTTAACCTCTGATTTGCTTTCACTGCTCAGGATGTTTTCTGTTCATCATTCAAAAACAGGCTCTGAAATGGAAGAAAAAATCTTGTTTGTCTGGAGCATGGTATGGATAAGATTAAAATCTACCTCTGCATGTGTTAATGCAAACAGTGCAATAGAATGAGCATATTAGTAACTTGTAGAATAGTGTAGTCACAGATAGAAAATGCTTATGCAAAGAGAACTGTTGAAGATCCTTTCAGAACTTTTGGGTTATGCATTAATAAAATAATGAAGGATTACTGAAAAAGGAGCAGTTTGAGATATACCTTGCATTTAAACAGTAGAGTAGATTTACTTTCTTTTCCTCTGAAAAAATATGAGATTTCTCCAAGCAGAATGAGGCCAGCAATCTGTTGCTCTACCAGATATTTCTAGATTGCAGTTCATTTGACGATGTGCACTTCAATGCTCTTCCCCCCTCTTCCACCTGACGTTCAGTGCCATTGAGTCATGGGCTTTTTTATTTTTCTTCTCTCTTGGGGCCTACCTGAGTCAATTGGTGCTATCACTGGACACTGCATAAGAAACTTAGACATTTTAGACTTAGCTGAAGCTTAAAAGCCACGTTGAAAAAGGGCAAAATGCTGCCTGAATATCCTGGAAATGAAATGGGGCAGAATTGGAATTGGGCTCTGTTGGTTTGGTTTGTATGTGTACAGGAACTAGGGTTATAAGAGGTTAGAAAGGCTTTGGCATTGCTTGCTTGGTTGGTTTTCTGCATGCATATCTAGTAGATAAGAACATTTTCAACAAGTTGTTTACTAAGAGAACAGCAATTTGATCTTGTTTCCCCTTGAAAAAGGATTTTTAATTCCAACAAGTCTCATGTTTTACTTTCCAAATGGGGCAAGTGTTTAAAAAATAAAAATTTCTGCACTACATGCACAATCTTTAAAATTTCATTCTAAAAGTCCTAGTAGAAAATAAAGGAAGTACACTACTGAGAATTGTCATTAAGTTGTGGAAAAATCTTTTTTTTTTTTTTTCTTCTGCATGGATATTAAAAAAGTAGATGGTGGAATAGGATTATAATACTAAAATTTGTGGTTCACTAATTTGAAGATCAAGAAGGCTGTTGTTGGGTGGGGGTTTTGTTTCTTTCTCTGTGTTTTTTTCTTCCCAGGAGCTATTTCTTGCTAGTGTTAAGATGTGTTATATGAGCTTCATAAAAATCAGTGGTTTGCATATTATGTGTCACCTTTTCAGTGCTAACAGGTGCTTTGTTTTTACCAATTCAAGCCAGAGGAGTTGAGCAGAACAGGTTAATGTCTTGAATGCCCGAAGCAGGTGGTTGATAGCTTTGCATATTTATCAAATTGAATGCATGTTGGCTGTTGTCCTAGCAGGCCTGGGTTTAACTAGGCGCAGAGCACGGGAAAGCATGCGGAGACTTGCCGTAGCAGGTTTAATGCAGAAGTCGACACGATCTAAACTTGTCCTTACCGACAAGTGTGTTTTCTGTTTGTTTTGGGTTCAAAAGACCATCTACCAATACTTAATGAGTGTTTGTCCTAAAACAGAAAATGCTTGCTTGCCTGGGTGTGCTTAAGCAGGAAAAGCCTCTTCTTTCATACTCCTGCAGGTGTCTTGGGGCTCTGTTAGAAGCGAGCCTGGGAAGGGCAAAAATATGCTGGGGAGTTTTGTTTTGTCTTCTATTCAAAAAAATGCTGCTTCTTGCAGAATGATTTATTTTGTGTCATTGTCTGATGCGCATCCTTAGTAATTGCTGCGATACGATGATATGTATTTTGATATATTTAGTCAAGGAGTGTTGGGGTAAGGTCAGTGAAATACTGTAGTCAGGGTTCAATACCTCAGCTGCTGTCCTGCCCCCTGGGTGCACTTCTGGCATCAGGGGAACGAGCATCCTCTAATGATGGTAGTTAACCTCATAATGATAATGAAGGTTAATGTCTGATAACCGCTTATAGCAGGCTGAAAAATAACCTTTTTTTTCATGTATTGTTCTTAGAGCTGTGTACACATTTACACTGAACAGGAAAAGGCTGTTCTCTTTCTTGCCCATATTGTAGTTTATTAGTATGATCTCAAGGGAAATTTAGTATTGAAGATGCAGAGGTTTATGTGCTTTTTTTTTTTTGTCATTGTTTTTAAAGAGAAGGACAGTGTTAAATAAAACTGTTGAAAAGGTAGCAGAATTATTTGTTGAAGCAGTTTGCGATTACTACTTATCGTAATGCTTAGCATAAAAAAAACCCAAAATCCCTAGTCTTTGTTTCATCTTTCCTGTATATTTTCTTTATAAGAACAATATCCTTAATGCAGCCTGTTTCTGTAACAGGCTTTTAACTTGTTTGCACTTGCCTTATGCCATGTCCCAGACAAGAAAATTTTGTCTGTTTGTGGAGCTGTTGACTGTAATACCTATAAATAAAAAAGTCACAAATTTTATTCAGTCAAAAAAGATGCAACCATGTTTGTATCTTAACTACATTTAAAGCTTCCCTTTCAGGTTATTCTCAAAATATCTATGTGTCATGTTTAACTTGAAGCCTGAATCAGTGTGTGTAACTTTCTTATACAAGGAAAGCAGCAGAAAATGAAATCCTGACTTCTGGTGGTTCTTAATATCAGACCCTGTTACTTTAAGCTTTATTTTCAGGCCTTCTTAAAGCTATTCTTCCTTAGACTTCCTCCTTGTTTACTTTATTGCTTGATATTAATAGAAGATATCCTGTTTAGCTGGGATTGGGCACATTTGCTAGTTTAATTAGGTGCACTGTGTTGGAGTTAACCAGCACAGACATTCGATACAGGGAGCTCTCTGAAACTAAAGACCATAAATTCAAGGATCTGTGAAAAGTAAATTGTGATAGCTGAGTTTTTATATGGGAAATGGAAACTGTTGTTATTTTTATTTATATGCTTGTGAAACTCATGTGGCTTCTTATGATCCTTTTGCATTTGCACTTGTACATTTGTGGATGGTTAATTTGATAGTGTGTGGATGCATTATACCTATACAAAAACATTACAGGAAACAGGTGAAATATGTACATTTTCATAGGCATTGTTAATGTTGTCTGTAAATGTTATTTTTATGGAAATTGAAAAAGATTCCTAGAATTTATTATGGAAATCCTATGCAGCCATGAAAGTAGGAGCTTCTTGGCATAAATTAAATTCTGATCTCTAAAGATCCAGAAGACAAGAAGACCATAATGTGTAGGCATTAAGGAAAAAAAGAAAACATGTCTCAGTCTCATGTCTCGTGTTCTTAATATGTTGGGTATTTTTTATCATATAGTATTTGAATTGACAGCTTAATTTTCACTGGCTTCATTTCTCTGTTCCACTAACTGCTGTGCTTGTGAGGAAGGGGATTGTTTGCTTCAGATTTGAAATATATCATTTTCCAGTGTTTATGGCATAATAAGAATTAAATACAGTGTTAAAATAGCTCTTAGGCAACGTGTTTTCTAAGTCAACAATTTGCAGTTTTATAGCAACCAGTGGATGTTCTTCAGTTTGTGGTTTCCATTGCTGTTTCAAAAAAAGATATCAGTTAAACATGTTTGTTACAAAATTTTTAAGCCAAGCTGTTGTGAAAAGCTCCTCGACTTCTCGCAATGACTGGGGGAAGGATGTTTAATTCACGCTAGGCAGGACTTGGGTACTCTGGGGCTGCCCCTCTCCGCTGATGCTGCGGGGAGGATGCGGAGCACAGGGATTGAATTCCTCGTGCCTGTTGCTGTGCAGCCACATGCCACGCCGACGGGGTCGTGTTCTAAGAAACTCGTCAGTGAGCGGGTTTTTGTGGGCCAGATGAGCTGCAACCGACTTCCTCTAGTATCCTAAATCATATTACTTACATAATGAGGCTTCCAGCTGGAGTCCGTTACTTGGTGCAGTATTTCCATGGGAGGTGAGGGAAAACAGATCGAGTTGCGGCCTTGCTCCCCGCAGCCGGGACCGTGCGCACAGCGCCGCCATCGGCCCCGCAGCCCGCGCCGCTCGGCGGCTGCAGGAGCAGGGGGCCGCTGAGGGAGCGCAGCTTTGCTTTCCTCTCCGCAAAAGGTCTCGAGTTTTGGACCGTGTAGCATCTTCCTCTCCTGCCCTTCTCTCCACCTCCACCGGGACGAGCCGCTGGAGTCGCGCAGCTTTTGTGCTCTTTGGATAACCTTTGCCGACTCTCGGGGGGGATTCGGGGCATCTGCTCCACATGCTCGAAGCAGGACTAGGAAGTGGTTGCAGCAACACGTATGGGTCTTGTTTACTTCTTCAGTGCTGAGTTTTAGCACTTTTCCTCCTCCTTTTTCCTGGTTTCTAATTTTGAGCTGTTTATAGTAGGGAGAGGCAAACCTTCTCAATGGGATGACTTTTTTTCCCTTAATTTGCCTCACTTGAATTGAGAACCTTCTAGTATGTTTTAAGATTATCCTTTTTTGCAATGTCAAGATTTGAAGTTGCACAATAAGGTGTTATGTTACTGACCCACAGTAAATTTCTTATTTATATATCTGCATGTGTGTATATATATATATATATATATTTGTGTGTGCGTGTGCACAGATGTGTTTTTTAAGGAACCGCAGCTTATCTCCTGGAATTGCTTATATGCACTGAGACATTGAGACAACCCATAAAAATTAGTAAGGACTATTGGCCATCTTTATTCAGCTGCACAGGGATTCAGTTTCCGTTTCTCTGCAGGAAGAGCCAGTGTAGGGTTTGCTTTTCTTTTAGAGACTGTGCTCATCTGCTTTGCACTGTTGACATGTGCAGGCTGCCTGCCCTTACCCTGAGTACTTTTCATAGCTAAGGGAAGACCATATACCCTGCATGTCTTTGGGTTTGGCATAATGCCACCAAAATGTTTTTGCTCTTCATTTTGATTGTCTGTAGCAATTATGGGCTTGCTTTCATGGTACTGGAGTTGTGTTGAGCTCTCTCTTACTGTCTCCAGTGCTCGGGACTCACTGTAACTTCTATCCCAGGGCACAAAATATGAAAGGGAGTAAAAGAACCTCCCATCCATTCGTTTCTTGCCTGTGAACAGGGAATATGCTCTCGCCAAGAGATATCACATGTGTTTGCTCACATGTATGAGACTACCGGTACATGCCTGGGTGCTATATAAGTAAATAGCCTGAATAGATAAAGCTTTATTTTTTCTTAAGCAGCTGTGCTGTGGTATCATACTTTGGACAGGTTAGTTTTACTTTAATAATACAGTTCTGTTACCAAATCTTGAGAGAGGAATTAGGTGTGTACCTGAAAGTTTAGTTCTTATTCTGTTCCCTTATTCTGTTGCTGAAGCTTTTCTACTCCTCCTCTCGCTGCATGCGCCCAGGTATAAACAAGTGAGAACTGGGAGGTACTTCATCAGGCAAAAAGAAATGCTAGTTTTGAGATTAGTAATGCCAATGGCTTGTTCTGAAATTCCCATGAATTGAAAATTTCAGTTGTTTCGCCCTGTCCCGTACCAATGACTAGTCAGGTGGTAGTGCTGTAGATTTGTACGTTTCCCAAGAAACATCACTCACCTTTTGTGCTTTAAATGGCAAAGATTTGGCTAAGTTTAGAGTAGCTAGATCTTAAACCTATTAACATATCCATGCCTGGATGTATAAGAATTGTAGACTTGGCTTGTAAAAGGAAAATTGTATATTGGTATGCAAGTGTGTACAGAAAAGGGACATGACAAATCTGCATTGCAAGCTGGTCTTTCACACAGTTATCATGTTCCTCACAGTGTCTGCTTTTAAGAGAGGGATTGGTTCTGAATATTTGGTTGAGAGTAGTTGCAGAACTTCTCCTTAGATATGTAATTCCACTTTATTTTTGAACAATACACTGGATGTGATCTAAGAAATCACAATGCAGTACTGTAGCAATAGTGCACAGAGCTTAATGACAGATCTTATAAAAGAAAGTAATTTTATTTTAAACCCAAACTGGTTCTACTCAGACAGTTTCACTCTTGCATACTCTCAAGCAAAATGACACATGTCCAGGTGCTCAGGTGCCATGACGTGTGTTTTGCAGAGATCTGATGGGACTTCATGGGATGACACGGAGAACGTCTCCATGCTTCTTAGGTCTTGACCATCTGCTCATATTCAATGTGCCTTTTGCATTCTGTAGAGTAGATAGCAGATCCGGAACATGGAATCACAGAATGCTTAAGATTGGAAGGGACCTCTACAGGTCATCTAGTCCAACCCCCTCACCTAGAGCACGTGGCACAGGACTGCGTCCAAGCGGGTTTTGAAGATCTCCAGAGAAGGAGACTCCACAACCTCTCTGGGCAGCCTGTTCCAGTGCTCTGTCACCCTCACTGTTAAGTACCCTCTCTTCAAGCATTAAGATCAATTCAGTGTTTTGTCATCTTATCCAGTGCATCTTAGAACTTCAGCTGTGTTCTTCATCTTTCTGCCATCATCTCTTAGTAGCTTGAGCTTTTGTTTTAGTGTGGATGTAGACTGTACCTTACTACAACCTGACCCTTGTTTTCTCACCCTGGTATGTTGCGAAGCTGCATATAGTTGTGCCGTGGTCCTAATAACCGGCTAATTTGTGTGCTGTCAACACTTAACTGTTCTTATGTCCTGTCATCTTCTGCCTCTTGTGAAGCTCCTGCACTCGTGCAATCCCATGCATGCACTAGTCATGCTAGTCTTAACGTTTTTATTGCAGAGTTCAACAACAGGCTGTAGTAAGTAAATGCTCGACTAAGAATTGGTATGTTTTAACCTTAATATAAATGTTTTTTATAACTGTATTTAAAATTTACATATTAATTAAAAATATCTTTTGTGAATTAAAGAGAGATTTTCTACAGGATAGGCTACTTCAGAGTTAGAATGTAGAAATCAATTAATTCACTGCAGTTACCTAGTCAAGACTCTTGTTTTTGTGGAGTATCTTCATTTTCAAATTTTTCTGTAGCTGATCCTCTAAGTTTCTGTAAATGAGATAAAATAAGAGGGAACCTTATTTTTTGTCAGTTGAATCAGTACTGGCTGATGGCAGATATCTTGCAAGATAATTTTTTTAGAGCTGTGTTTTAGAAGAGAAACTGTTATCTGGTAGCTTATATTCAGTCTTCTCTATCATCTGTTTACCTTTAATGATAAACTATTGCTACTGCCATGAGATTAATTTCGGAATAACATTCTGGTATTTTCTCATTCTTTTTCAAAAATGTCAGCAAGCAAAACTCATTATTTTTGTTTGGGAGTAATGAGTAATGCCTTCAAATCAAATCCCATTGAGTTTGCCTTTGAGGCTTCTATTATTAAATTCTGCTTGCTGTCTTCTCCTTCTAATACTTAGAAACTGAAGAGGAGAAAAAAAAAAGTAAATTTTAGCTATTTTTCTTGTAATTTTATTGGAGCTATTCATTTGTCTACTTTTGCTTAAAATTGTGTGTTTCCTGATGAGTGTCATAATTTTGAAATTAAAGGTGCCTCTGGGACAACTTTCATGATACCCTGCGTTGCTCCCGGGTCACCAGGTGCTCTCCGTTTCCCTGCTTAGGCCAGCTGTTACGCTTCCATCCTGTATGTTTTCCCCCTCCTCGACATCAGCAGAGCTATTTTTTAGGATGTCTTTGCCCGTGGAAAGACAAGTGAGTGTGTGTTGTCTGAGGCTACTCAACTCAAGCATGGCAGTGGAGAAGATGCGCATGTCTGTGTGTTTATGTTGCCAACATTATAGGAGACAGATGCTGAAATCAAGCCACTGTGTTCAATTTAAGAGAGCTCCTCACATCTGGAGCTGAGCAGTTCCACATCTGCTCCTACCACTTCTACCAAGTTTTTTCACAAGCCGTGCTCCTTCAGCCTGGATAACCTGTCCTTATGACTGAGCATAGGGCTGAGAATGTGTGAAGCTAAATGGCAACTGCATGGGATGTAATTGAATATCCGAATGTGGTTTCTGGTATTTTGTTTCTCAGCGTTCTCAAGGTTTTAGTAAGGTACTGTGCAGTGGGTAACGGGGAGGCTTGGTTAAATCTGTGTTGTAGAGAATGAATATCCTGAATGATAAAGAGGACAGTTTTTAAACAGCTTACAGCCAAAGTTTTCTGTGCTTTTTAAATAAATTGCTTTGCTTTGCATTCTTGAGGTATTTATCTGTTTCTTTAAAGTGGATTGAAAAAAAAATTATTTATCCTTCTAATAGTTTGCATACTTGTGTTAAATTATGTTGTTCGTAGATATGAGCCTCCATGCAGATTGCTGAATTAAATATGGAACTGGAATTCCAACTCAAGTTATTTATCAGTCATTCCTATGCTGTTCTTGCCTGTCTTGCTTATTTGGGCTAAGATAAGTCCTGAGGAGCTCACATCCTGCTCCGTTTTGTGCATTGTGCCTTATTCCATGAGAACTGCAAGATCATAATTCTGGCTGTAATCAGTATGAAATGCAAAGTTTTATTTTGAACATGGCCTTCCTATTCAAAAAGGAAACATTACTTAGGAGAGAATTAGTTTTCCATTGTGCTGTATCTGGCTGCCTTACCAAACTATGTTTTCAGGTGATAGGAGTCCCCACAGGAAAACAAACAACCCCCCCCCCCCCCACACACAAAAAATCTCC
>NW_010588304.1:137715-151902 GCF_000705375.1 Tinamus guttatus | reverse complement strand
AATTCACTGCAGTTACCTAGTCAAGACTCTTGTTTTTGTGGAGTATCTTCATTTTCAAATTTTTCTGTAGCTGATCCTCTAAGTTTCTGTAAATGAGATAAAATAAGAGGGAACCTTATTTTTTGTCAGTTGAATCAGTACTGGCTGATGGCAGATATCTTGCAAGATAATTTTTTTAGAGCTGTGTTTTAGAAGAGAAACTGTTATCTGGTAGCTTATATTTAGTCTTCTCTATCATCTGTTTACCTTTAATGATAAACTATTGCTACTGCCATGAGATTAATTTCGGAATAACATTCTGGTATTTTCTCATTCTTTTTCAAAAATGTCAGCAAGCAAAACTCATTATTTTTGTTTGGGAGTAATGAGTAATGCCTTCAAATCAAATCCCATTGAGTTTGCCTTTGAGGCTTCTATTATTAAATTCTGCTTGCTGTCTTCTCCTTCTAATACTTAGAAACTGAAGAGGAGAAAAAAAAAGTAAATTTTAGCTATTTTTCTTGTAATTTTATTGGAGCTATTCATTTGTCTACTTTTGCTTAAAATTGTGTGTTTCCTGATGAGTGTCATAATTTTGAAATTAAAGGTGCCTCTGGGACAACTTTCATGATACCCTGCGTTGCTCCCGGGTCACCAGGTGCTCTCCGTTTCCCTGCTTAGGCCAGCTGTTACGCTTCCATCCTGTATGTTTTCCCCCTCCTCGACATCAGCAGAGCTATTTTTTAGGATGTCTTTGCCCGTGGAAAGACAAGTGAGTGTGTGTTGTCTGAGGCTACTCAACTCAAGCATGGCAGTGGAGAAGATGCGCATGTCTGTGTGTTTATGTCGCCAACATTATAGGAGACAGATGCTGAAATCAAGCCACTGTGTTCAATTTAAGAGAGCTCCTCACATCTGGAGCTGAGCAGTTCCACATCTGCTCCTACCACTTCTACCAAGTTTTTTCACAAGCCGTGCTCCTTCAGCCTGGATAACCTGTCCTTATGACTGAGCATAGGGCTGAGAATGTGTGAAGCTAAATGGCAACTGCATGGGATGTAATTGAATATCCGAATGTGGTTTCTGGTATTTTGTTTCTCAGCGTTCTCAAGGTTTTAGTAAGGTACTGTGCAGTGGGTAACGGGGAGGCTTGGTTAAATCTGTGTTGTAGAGAATGAGTATCCTGAATGATAAAGAGGACAGTTTTTAAACAGCTTACAGCCAAAGCTTTCTGTGCTTTTTAAATAAATTGCTTTGCTTTGCATTCTTGAGGTATTTATCTGTTTCTTTAAAGTGGATTGAAAAAAAAAATTATTTATCCTTCTAATAGTTTGCATACTTGTGTTAAATTATGTAGTTCGTAGATATGAGCCTCCGTGCAGATTGCTAAATTAAATATGGAACTGGAATTTCCAACTCAAGTTATTTATCAATCATTCCTATGCTGTTCTTGCCTGTCTTGCTTATTTGGGCTAAGATAAGTCCTGAGGAGCTCACATCCTGCTCCGTTTTGTGCATTGTGCCTTATTCCATGAGAACTGCAAGATCATAATTCTGGCTGTAATCAGTATGAAATGCAAAGTTTTATTTTGAACATGGCCTTCCCATTCAAAAAGGAAACATTACTTAGGAGAGAATTAGTTTTCCATTGTGCTGTATCTGGCTGCCTTACCAAACTATGTTTTCAGGTGATAGGAGTCCCCACAGGAAAACAAACAACCCCCCCCCCCCCAAAAAAAAAAATTTGATTATGATTATCATTTTGTTATGGCAATTTCCAGAGGAAGTCATGGATGAATCATAAATTACAGGTAGTTGAATACTCAAAATATTTTACCATAAACACATGTACATTTTCTGTTGGTTAGGGGTTGCCACTTTGAAAGATTTAAAATAAATATTCTTGCTCGACTTCCAAAATTGAAAGAAAAGAAATCTTACTCAAAAATGGGGGGGATATTGGTAAGGTATATAACATTCAATAGAAAGTACTAAAACCGTGTGCTGCAACTGAATCAAAGTTGTTAATGTTTGTTCAGCTAAGCTTAGATATTATCAGTGTTTGAAAGTCACAAATGAGATTTCTTGCTATTTAACTGCCACTATCCTATTTGCTCACTTACTGAAAAAAATTACCCAAGTAGTTTGTTTATGTTTTGTAATAAAAACATGAAAAATTACAGAATTTTTAGCTTTTATGCAAGACTTAAAAAATCCTGATTCAGTCACCTATTAGGAAGCCTGCTAAGTTTGATATGAAATCAGTTGCTGATTTAAGTGGTCTCGAGGGCTAAACCTCTTTTATGTAACAACTTTATTTCCAGAGCTTAGAACTCAGCTCCAATCTCAAGATAAAATTTCCCAAAAGGCATAAACATAAAAGTTTCACCGCAGACGTTTTACGTTCTTAGGGTTGTTACAAATTCAGAATCATTAGCCAAAGTGGTCTAAACTGTCTTGTCAGATTAAAAGCAGAAACAATTTCTGTTTTGTGGAAGGTGAAATAAGCACCCTTGCTAAAAAAACGTTTAGCTCATGCCAGCATGTTAGGTGTCAGATGATCACAGGGGACAGATTTATGTAGGAAATGTCAGATCTCTATGGCTTGCAGAGTTTTTTTTTACTGACAGTGAGTTATTTTATTTTATTTTTTTTAAAAAAAGCAGTTTTAAAACATGGATTTTAAAAGAAATCTGAAGCAGATTGCAATAATGACTTCTGTTTGTACTGATTATTTTGACAAGTATCACATTTTATTTTAAAACTTGTGTGCGTCCTTCCTTATATTATTTGCAGAAAAGAGGATAGATTTTCTTCTGTTTCATCTAGAAAGCGGTACATTTATAAAATTTATGGAGTCGCTTGTGTTAGTCTCTGCGTTAAAACAGATGGATATCACAATGAAAGCACTTTTCTACTGCTGATGGATTGGTAAAAGATGTATCTTGTATCAGTGAAGTTTCCAAGCATGACATGCCATAAGCATCACAGATCCATCTATTTTGGAGCTGGTAATTTTCTTGTATCTGTTCCCATATATTGTGTTTCAGATGCAAGTTTTAACAGTAAATGACTTCTAACTAAATATTTAACAGTTCTTTTTTTAAAAAAAAGAAGGGCAAATGTTTTAGTAGAACATTTATTTTACATTTGTATTTCATGTGCTTTGTGTCATAAGAAAATTATTTAAGCCATTTGAAGGCTGACATATAAGAACAGGGTAGTAAAATCAGGATAGGAGTGTTGATGGCTGCTTTGTTACTATAGCCTGACTGAAGGGGAGAGGAAAAAAAAGCAAGTATTTTTAAAGTGTTTTATGATAACACAAGTATTTCGCTAGCAGTCTGTTGAGCTAATGGCCTCCTCTATATAATGAGAGCCCCTTGCCCATCAAAAATATCTCTGCTGGTTTAAGGTGCCGCTGCTTGTGGACTGAACGTTATTGCTTCTCCAGCAGGAGTAGCAGGACAAAAAGCGTCCTGCTTTTTCACGGTGAAGCTGGTGCTTTAGCTTGGTCTCTGCTGTAGGCCGTGAGGAGCCCTGTGGATGGACGGGGCCGTTAGGGTGTTTGCAGGGCGCCTTGTGCGGCTTGGCTGAGGAGATGGCGCCGGCGCCGTGGTGACGCGCGGCCTCCTCCCGCCCCGTCCGAAACGCGGCCCTCAGGCGGCTTCGGTGCCCACGTGGGCACTCATCACACTCGTTAGCTTGGACTAAGTGATAGATGTGGCGATCTTTAATGTCCGTGTTAAAATTTATTAGGGTTTTCCTCAGTTCATTCAACTAGTTCTGTAGTCTTCCTTAAAACTCCTCGGTATAACTTAATGAGGAAGAAAAGTTGTTTGCAGAGTTGAAGGGCTAAGTTCAGCACGTAAGCCTTCACATCCCGAGTTCTAGGTAGTCTAATAATTTCAAACTTTAAGCTTTGATCAGTAGCTCTCTCTGCAGAGGTTTGACTTTGTGTCACATACTTTCCCGTGTGTGTAAATATAGAATATTACTGAATCCGAAAAATAAAATACTAAGAAATGAAGCATTAAAGTGAAGAAAGTCTATGCAGCCTTTTAAAAAAATCTTTTGGTAGTTTTTATTAAATCATTGCATCCTGCTTTTCTTTTCCAGAAGGTTACTGCTTCATTCAGTGTACAGCACCGTGGTGAATAGTTGTTTATTCAGCACTTCGATACAATTTTCATTATGTGTTCTGGGGTACTGTTAATTAGCGCTTCTTAAAACTTGCAAACCTTGCTCCAAGGGCAGATTTATTTATTTCTTTATGGCTTTGCTGTGCTTCTCATCACTATAATACGCAAGTATTTTCCACAAATGGATTAATTTATTTTCATTGAATGCTGTGGTCAGAGCTTCATGGTATTCCATTTTTCTGAATTACGACTGAAACTTAGAAAGTGGGAACAGAGCATCTGAAGACTTGGGCACCCCTTATGTGTCTCAGAAAGGCTTGATCCTTCTGGAACCTGAGCTATGGCTCTAAACTTCCATGTTCATTAACTCCTGGAGATGGCTACTTTTAATGTAGCACAATGAGAGTCAGGTATTCCCAAAGAAAGGAAGGTACAATTAAATCTAAGTAAATATCTTCGTAGAATTATAGAGGAAATTTGGAGCAGAAACAGAAGGAAAAATCTATTATTCCGTAATTCAGGCTCAAAAAAATAAACTATAAGGCAAATGATGGAAAAAAAGTAAATTCTCTGTGGATATTTTGCTAGCTTAGGCTCAGACTTATTTTATTTAGCAAGCTCCAAGCTTTTTTAGGCCAATTGCAGAAGGTGTCACTGAGCAAAAAGCAGTTGGATGTGCAGGATGTGTCATTCTAGCCAATACCTCCTTCAAGCAGATGTCGTGCTGAGTAGTGCAGGGACTGGAAGCATTCCCTCCAGCCTCCTGTCTTGCCTTTCACCTCCAGCCCAGTGAATTTTGAACCAAACTGCTTGACAGGTGGTGTAGGAAGATGATCACAGTTATGTGCTTTCCTGCAGATGGAGGTACAGTTACCAGATACACTTTATTTACCAACTGTTAATGGTTTCTTAGGGAAATAATTTTGTGCCTTCTGGCCTGGAGTTTCATAACTGAGTGGACTAGCTAGCGCTCAGCAAATTGCATTTGTAAACGCCGGCTTCGCTGTGACTGAGTAATAGGCCGGCTAATTCTTGTTGCTCAATAACTACTTTGACCACAGTGATTTTGAGTTTGCTTGCAGAGCTAATTGCTGTGGCTCCTTCTGGTTTACGAAATGGTTAAGAAAGCCTTGCTAGTTTTTGTTTTCTCCTTGAACTTTTAAAAACCATTATATTATTTTAAGAATGACATGGGGTAAGAACTCGATATTGCTGCAACTTTTTAAACTGAGCTGACAACTCTGGCTCCATTTTAATCAGAAAAACTGCCTACTTCTCTCTGCATTTATCTCATTAGTTATAAGTACAACATTTAATGCATTTTGGTCTTTTTCTGCTTCATTTACATGTATGTGTTGAACGCTCACTGATCTCAAACAATGAAAGAAAATCTATCTCATCTTTCAGAAGTTAAAGTTTAAACAGAGAAGATTAACTGTCTGCAGACCAGCAGAAACAAAGGAGGTTTTCTGAGCTTTGCACCTGTCAAGGGCTGCAAATAATCACTGTTTGAAAGGAAAAACCAAAATGTTAGTTGTGCAGCAGCTGCCACGCTTGGCTTCTCAGGCAGGTTCAGATACCTGGGCCAGGCAGCTTGAGGAACATGGAGTTTTTGGTGTGCAAAGTAGAGGTTTGTTTTAGTGGACGGAAAAAGCATGGATCCAGGGGTGCTGTTTTCTCCTGGAGAGTGTAGCCAAGCACGCTGCAAGAAAGATTTGCGCTCAAGTGGGGTAGGGAAGGAGTTTCTGTCCTCAGTTTTATGGTGCTCAGAGCAGTTTTCCAGCCATCTTGACTGGTCTAATCGAAGAGCCTTCTCCCACAGTCCCCCTCCTAGTTTCCATCTTTATCTAAAAGTTGTAATCTCCCACCACAGTAATAAAGTAAGACGTAAAAATTACATGTTGTCTTGCTATCATATAGCAGGAAGGAGAGAACAGTTTGACCAGAAGTCTTTGTAGACATTAATTGGCTCCTGTGTTTTTGGTGAGATTCATTAGGCATGTGGCACCATGTTACTAGAGTCTCTTATTCAGCAGTTCAGAAAGAAGCCAAAAAAAAAAAAAAAAAGCGTAGGCCCTGGAATTTGCATGCATCGAGTGACCATTTTGCCAGTAGAAAGGTTTGTGTGATTTCCAGAAGTTTCTCTGTTTCTCTGTCAGTTTGAGAACCAGAAGTTGCAGTAAGTATGGAATTTCTTACTGTCTTACCTTGGAAAGTCTTAATTTCTAGAATGGATGGAAGAGGAAAGAGTGAATTTCAACTGTTCTGATGGAGCATAAGGAAAAAGGCACCTGTGTTTCAGATGCAAGTAAACTACAGCTTTAGGTGATTTGGGAAATGTTCAGGACCTAAATCACCAGTATTCTGCTTGGCTGTCTTGCTGTAGCTTTGCCTAGTAGACTTCCAAGGGATGTATTCCATAGCCTGGTTTACATTTGAAGTTAGCGTGAGTTTTAAAGATACAGATAATGATGATAGATTTGCATGAGGCCTCTAGAAACAAAAATGTGCGGATGTACTTAACTGCCTTTGGTATTGTCAGTGCCTTACAATAATAATGCTCCTGTGGGTGCCGATTCCTTCACCTTCTGTGCCTTCTTGCTGTTTTAAATCAGTTCTCTCTTTTCTTTCCACAATACCGTATGTGAGATTGGGACCTTGTGTTTCGATACAGTTTGGTGGTTTCAAGCATAGTTGAGTCCGCATTGTTGCTCTTCCTCTTCATCTCAGCACAATAAAATGAGATGTGAAGCCACATCGCTGTTTATCTGCTCATCATCTTTGGTTTTTGTTTTGTTTGTTTTGGTTTGGTTTGGTTTTGTCATCATGTTATGTTATGAAAATTAACATGAGCCCACACTATACTCTTTCCTTCTACACTTGGTATGTCTTGCTATCTGGCTGTTTAGCTAGGTCTGTGGCCACACTTTTGGGCAGACAGGATGAGATTTTTTCTTCGTAGTCCTCCTTCTGGTTCCATGTGGTGCTGCATGCACCTTCCTGTCTTACAGTAATAAGAGGGCAGCGTTTTCTGCATACTGAATGTTCTTACTGCATTACCCCATGATTTTAATAAATGTATATAATAAATATTAGTAATAGAAGTTAGTAATTTTGAAATTATGGTTTTGAGCACTTCATGTGTGGCTGTTTGATACTTGAGTTTAAATATAATTTTTAACATAATAATCAAATAGCCTTAATCATTTGTCTTGCAATAGTATAGGACCTTCCAACTGTGTGCACTTAGCCAAATACATACATACTGTATACTGTAAATGCTCCCTGCTTTGCCAGTCTGTTAATTAACAGTGACAGTCCGGCCGCTCCTCTGCAGCTGAGTTGCTTTTCAGTGAAGACCTGGGGTTCAAATGGACGTATCCATTTACCTGGGTACCCGAGTGCCCTGGGGTGCAGCTGGGGCTGGTACCATTTCCCATCTTTGTCCCTGGTGGCAGATGGTGGGACGGGGACATCCTTTTCACATGACACCGTGCTGGCCCTGGTTGGCAAGTCAGCAGGCTGTGATTCCAGGGAAACTCAGCAAGCTGGCGGAGGGGCTCAGCAGAAACTCCTGGAGTTCAGGGAAGACGACCCACCTTGGGCAGGATAACCCCGTGCAGCAGAATGGGCTGGCTCTCTGTGGAGCAGCAGCCAAAAAAGGTTGAGGGTCAGCAGTGAGGGCCGACTGCACGCGAGGCTGCAAGCTGGTGGGAGTGATTATTTCCTTCACTGCCATATGTGAGACCGCAGCTGGGAAACTGCATCCAGTTTTGGACTCCTGAAGACAAAACACATCTCAGCACACTGGAGAGAGCTGAGCAAATGGTCACCAAGATAATCAGAGGGCTGGAGATGATGTAAAAGGAGAAGATGGGACATCTGGGTTTGTTCAGGCTGGAGAAGGCAAAGGAAAGATCTTTGTCATCTTCATTGCCTCATGAGTAGCTCGAATTCTCTCCGAGGAGCATAGGGATAGGGCAAGAGACAGCAATCTTGCAACAAGATCTTGTTGCTGCAATGTGAACGCCGGAGGCAATGGTCTTGTTGCACTAAGGGAATTTCTGAGTGGTTATAAGGGGAAAAAAGAATGGCCACAGAGAGAATACTTCAGTAGTAAAAACAGGTAACCCAGAGAGTTTGCAGAGTCTCCGTTCTTGGATATACTCAAAACTCATTTGGGCAGCTTTGAAGTTAGCCTCACCTGAAGCAGGGATTTGAACAAAATGGCCTCTAGAACCGCCCCTTCCAACCTATTTTTTTTTGCATGATTCTCTATAATTGGCTTGTTAATGGAGAATTCTTGAAAACTTCTTTTATAGGACTGCATTAGCCTTTCCTGTGCCACTAAACTAAAAGCTTTGCCTCTGAGGACAGGAAAGTATGTACAGACAGGAGAGCATGTGCCAATCTTGCTATGGAGCATATGGATTTTATGCGTCCTTTCAAGTTATGTGGGGAGGAATAACACAGTTGACTGAACGGGAGAGGGCTTTTTGGTTTGTTTTTCCTGGTGTTAGAGAGCAGAGCCAAGAAGAGCAATGCTCATATGAGCAGCAGTACTCTCTATGGCAAATTGCTTGTTTGCTCGCACTTCTTGTCTGAAATACTGCTTGTTTATTTTTGTTCTAAAGTCCAGGTGTTTGTAAATATTGCCCTTTTCCTAGGAAGGGAAGGTGGCAGCTAAAGGCATAGACCCTTTCCAACACCAGTGCTGTCCAGCCGGGGTGCACGGTTGGTATTGCTGGCTAGGAGGCACTGTGGTAAAATTGAAAGAAGGAAGCAAAAGCAAGGAGTGAAATTAGTAAATAACATAATTATTAGCTGTTCTGAGACATTTTCTTCCTGGAAGTGTAATTTCTAAAATGGAATTATGCAATCCTTTCTAAATAACCGGGAATTTCAAAGAGCAATTTGTCAACTAAATACAGCTTTTTTTTTTTTTTTTTACCTTAAATGTTTAAGTGCTTTCCATCTTTGTATCACAAAGAGACAGTAGTAGCTCCAAGGTGGGCAAATGAAATATATAATTCGTCTCTAACCTTTTCTAGAAAGATCACATTTCTTCCGAATGGGAGCATGATGCTTGTCTGTATCAACTGTTTGAAATCTCATAGGATGATAATATTCTAATTTGTATTTTTCCAATAGATCCTTGAGAATCTGCTTTTTCTTCTTGGTGCTGTCAAAATACTTGTGGTTATGATTCAGATCTGACAGTTGCAGGGGGAAAGTTAGGGAGCTCCATGTTGGCCCGTCAAGGGAGAAAGCTGAACACTACTGAGCTGCAATTAACCAAGTCTTAATAAACGAGAAATTGAGATTCTCTCCTCTCCTCCATCTTTCCCTCTGCTCTCCCTCTCTTCCTCTTTTCTCCCTCTCTCCCTCTCCTTGTGAATTATTCCAACATTTAAAATTTTCCAGCTACTTTTTGGATAAGGGGCTGTAATGTTACGTTTAGTCCTTGTGTATCTCCAAAGCCTTTCAGTATTGTCTCAAATTAGTGTATTGACTATTAGTATTGAATGCTGTGTTACAGACTGATGTAAGGTAGAGGTTTATGCAGGAGCAGCTTTAATTTATCTGTTCACTCTCAATTTTTGGTATTAAAAATAAGACTTAAAAAGAAGGAAGCTGGTGTGTGCTTGTGTATTCAGCCCTCAAGGCCAGGCAGCTGATCTGATCTGACACGCACTTAATGATTTAAAGCATCGAGTGGCTGACGGGCTTGACCCGAGGCTGGAAAAAAAAGACCGTTCTTAAAGCGTATTTCCAAAAGACAACTTAAAAAGCCCTTTTTCCTCAGAATCTCATGAAGATGAGGTTATGCGCACCTCGCTCTCTGCTCAAGCAGTTTTAAACTCCACGTGTTGCAAGCTGGTGGCCCCCCGTTCGTGTCACGTTTCTAGTGTGTTTCTAGACGTACAGCTCCGAACGATGGAGGACAGTGCTTGGCTGAATCTGCACAGGTGAGCAAACATGAGATTTGCTCTCTCTGTTTGCTGCAATCTGAGCCCGTCACTCCCTGAAGTATTTGTTTTTACTGGAAAACTACATTAAAGTAGCATTAAACATGTTATACTACAAATACCACGTGAGCAGACTGTTTCAGCACTGCAAGAAAGAGGCTTTTTTTTTTTTTTTTCCCCACGATGGGGATGACTTTTCCTAAAAACTCACCCCCATGTAGGGCTGATAAAAAAAAAAAAGTTGCACTGACTAAACTGTAGCGCATACCTCATCACACTGGGAGTTTGTTACTATCATTAATTTACTCTCATTTTACTACCATTACCCAGATTAATGATCCTGGGGAGAGATTACCCTTGTTATAGTTTAAGAAATACACGAATTGTGTAGCTTGCTTGTGTTAAATGCTACACACAGGCAATGCCGAGGGTCTGTTGGTGTTACTATTAGCTTCACAGAGATGTGGCCATTCTACTTTTCTGCATTAGATTGGTGACACTGAGATGAGTGCAAGAAAAAAGCCAAAAACGTGGGCACATTGATGCTAGTGGCTGCTGGCAGGCCTGCCCGTGCCCTCCCTCCTGGACCTTGGCTAAGCAGTGGGGTCCCAGAGGCTTGAGGAGGAGGCTCTTCTCACTGAAGCTTCTTGCTCCATCACCCTGTGTCTGTCCAGCTCTCAGGAGGAGGAGAGCGCTGGGTCTGTTACACGTGTACCTAGTTTGCATTGCCAAAGTATGGCCTTTCATTCCCACATAGCTCTCATCATCCTAATATTAAAAACTCTCCCATCTACTTTCTCTCTATCCGCTGGCAATAATTGCCAGGAATTGTTGTGCACCTATCAATCACAGATGTAACATGCAATGTAGTACATCAACATCAATACTGAATTTCTTGACAAGAAAAGGAAAAGGGCATTGGGTAGTCTTTTTCTTCTTTTTTGCATTAAAGAAAAAAATGTGCTGTTTGAGTTGAAATAATAATGGTCGTTTTCTTGAATTTGTCTTGTGTATCCAATCAGAGGAACATTATATTGTCTTAATGCAGCAAACACTTTATATCATTCAGTCTTATTACATTGCACTGTTAAAAATGCGTGTGTCTGAATGCCAAAACGGGCATGCATATTTCTTACTGACTAATACAACATTTGAAATTTATATAAATATTTTATCTGGAGCAGGTGAGGAACTGGAGAATATAATCTGGCACAGCACAGGGATTTATTACTTCAATAGCCCTTATGCACTGGGTATTACTATTTATTAAATATGCAACAGTATTTAACTTTCTAATTATCCTTCTGGTTTGATGCTGTTTCTGCTTTGGTAAGTAGCTGCTACAGTAAGTGGAATGAAATTTGCTCTTAATAGTTAAGCAACAGTTGAAGACACCAGAAATAATGCAAATTGGTGGTAACATGCACATGCACTAAACATATATACATAGTGTTACGGAGACTATATAAGATCACATGGTTTCGTGTTTCATTCAGATGTAATTTACATATTATTTTTTATCTGCATATGAAGTGAGTTTGCTCTCAGACTACTAGAGTTATTTTAGGAAAAATATATGAATATATTTTCACAGATGTAAGAAGAGTTGAAATTTCTTCCTCTTTTTTCATCCTTTAGCTATTGCTCTTACACAGTTAACTTTTTAGCGTTAGTGTTTCATTAATATATCTGATTTTTGTCACATTAATGCAACCATGTGATATCATTAAAAAAAAGAAAAAAGGGAAATAATATTAGCCATAACAAAGTGAATGAAAAACAGGATCTCAGATTTGAAAGAAGAACAGTCTGAAGTTGGAAAGTTTTTTTTTTGAGTCATTGCTTCAGAACTCCCAAGAAAATGTCTTAATAGTAATAACCCTAAATGCAGAGGGGCCTGTGAGCTGCCACTAGCTCCCTTGACCCACTTGGCCATCGCATGCGTGTTGTGGAAGGAAGCGTGTTAGAGCTGATCGCCAGTGAGCGATGCAGTGAAATAACGGAGAGTGAACTTTGCTTTTTAGTAAGACTGCCCTAGTTGTAACTGCCGGTTGCCGACTGACCAACTAACCCAAAACCAAAGGATGTAGAACAGCAAGCGAAAGCCATAAAACTCATATCCTATTTAAAATTAAATGTAGTTGCTTTGACTTCTCAGGGCAAACAAAACATGTAAAACTAGTTAAAATATAATGTATTTACTGTGTGAGGCAATAGTGTATCTACTGCGTGAGGCGCGTGCTGCGTTTTGGGAGCTCAGCTATAAATACAAGCAACTCGCTTTTCTCTGGAGCTTGGGTTTCCCGGGTTTCTGATCCGAAAGGGCAACTTCTGGATTTTCTCCCGGTCTCTGTTATCAGCTGCAGCTATAAAGTCTGCGTGGAAAGGGGCGAAGCGCCGGTTGTCGCAGGAGGCCGCAGCGGCGGGGCCGGCCTCTCAGGTGAGGCGCCGGGACAGGCCGCGAGGGGTGAGCGAGCTCGTGCGCTTGTGTAAAGCGACGGCCCAGGGAGGGCCTTGCCAGCAACCGTCCTCCGTTGGTTTGTCATAAAAGGGTGAGCCATCTGTTGCTAGAAAAACTACCCCAATCCACCACCTGGTGTTTCATTGAGCCGAAGGATTTATTCCAGATAAGCACTGGTTTACTTAATAAATATTGAAGGGAAAAAAAAATGGTGTAACAGAGGAGTTCAAAAAAAAAAAAAAAAAGAAAGGAGGCAAGGGTTTTCCCTCGGTGTTACTGAGTGCTGGATAATACAGTTGGATCACTCTCATCTCCTGGTGTGGTTCATGTGTCATTAAAAGCGATTGAAGATTGAATACGAAGCGTTAACATTAAACAACTAGAAGGTTATGCAACGCCTGGTATAAAGTTCTGAGCAGGGTATGATTTAATTTGGAGCTGCGGATGGCCACCTGCTGCACTTTTGTTCTTGTGGCAATCTGGCAAGTGGCCGGGCTGTTTTGGTGCTTTTATGTGTCGGGTGTATTTGGCAGCATCTGAGAGAGCTGCCAACTGTCAAATCCAGCCTAGACTGACGGACTGCTTGGCTACTAGGTGCCTGAATGCAAAAAATAACCTGTATGTATTTATATATAATATAAATTGTGATGATTAAATATGTATTTTTAATAATCAAAATATGCTTTACTGTGTTAATATCACATACATATAAACTGTAGCTTCATCAGAGGCTTAATTTCCTTTGCAAATCTTTAAAATGAAGGACTACAGGCTTACTAATGCTGTACCAGCACTTGTATCTTGTACCCCCTGTACTAATTCTGTCTTGATTATAGGGTGATGCAGAAATAGCCACTTTCAATTCACAGGTGCCAGAGGTAGCTGAGCTCTGGGCAAGATGTGGCTTGTGATACTAGTCCCCTACCCACCATTATCAGCATATTCTGGGTATATTCTTCAGAGAAAGCAAGTGGCACTGAGGTCTCCATGGGATCATTTGGATTTTGTTGAGGGCTGAAATGGTCAGGGCAGATCGTGGGTTCAGGTTCTGCTAGATGGCAGCTGGGCTCTGCTGGGTCTGCTGGTGCAGATCCTCAGCTTCCTGGCAGGTTTGGGTGCTCCCAGTTATATGTCAAGTAAAATGAGCATGGGGATTATCTTGAACTTAATAGGTCTGTAATTTATTTGCTATTACATAAGGGTTTTTTTTTTCTTCATCAAATCAATGTGCTTTTTGGGTTGAGGACTTGTTAGAAAGTCAACGAATGGTGGGAAGGAGCAACTGATGTTGCCACTTGCTGTAAACATTATCAGAAACCACTAGATGTAGGGTGGTCTTATTTCAATTTATTATAAGAATGGGAACAGAGAACATTGCTTGCAAAATAAGCACTGGAAGAGAAACCACAGGCGCTGGAAATTTTCACATTACAGTAACTATCACCATCATTGGTCACCTAGTATTCTGGTTTTGATGTATGTTTGCAGTATTTTGTAGCCTCCATTTAATCCGAATAATCCTGATAATCTGAAATGCATCTTCTTCATTTGAGCTCTTTTTAATTACAAAAGCAATGCAATTTTTACTTTTGAGGTTTATATCCTTTTCCGGGAAAGTGAAAGGCAGAGGGAAAGA
>NW_010588304.1:116747-128046 GCF_000705375.1 Tinamus guttatus | reverse complement strand
GATTAAAAATGCAAAACATAATCTATTGCAAAACCTTATGGAATATTGTCACTGTTACTTTAGCAGATGTTCTTAGGAAAGCTAATATGTCTATAGAAATTACTCCTTTTACTGCAGTAAAAAGTACAATTTTGTAACTTATTTTGTAACTTTGTAAGTTACATTTTGTGCAAGCTGTAGATGATGAAGCGGATGGTAATTTCTCCGAGCTACTTGTAGGGTCTCCTTCTCTCGGTGAATGTTTTCCCAAATCGTATACACTAAAAAGTCTAAAATAGAAAGGAATCCAGAGTGCTGCGTGAACTGCTGGTGACTCGAGCAGATGCAGCCACTCTGCTGAGAGTCCCAGTTCGCAGTGTGAGTGCACTAAAGCCCTTACGCTGCCTCATGCACTTTTAAGCTTCGTGGTTTCTAATGGCATCTTCTCCCCTTCCATGCTTAAGCATCAGTGACAGCAACTGAGTTGAGAATTTTCCAGCTGTGTGCAGGGAAAAGCAAAGTGCAATCCTCGTGCAAGTCAGCTGGGAATTTCAGTTGTGTTTTGGTTTTGATAATGCAGTTAAAAATGCTTCAGTAGAAAAAGAGAAAAATATATTTCTCTTTTGTAAGCAGAATCGATAAAATAACTGTACATTTTTGAGTTATTGTAGAAATCTATTGCTTCCAGAAACTCTGATGAGTTTGTGGGAGTGTAGAAATATAGAAACCACATTTTCTACACAATAAACATATCCTTCATACCCTTCTAAAGTGTATTATGGAGAATTGCTTGGATCTTTGCCATTATGTTAAGAGCAATATAAAATAACAAGGAATTAAAGATTTTAATGAAGAGTTAGTGAACATCATAATCTGTGGAGATGAGTCTGTGAGTTAAAGAGCTGCCTGCTGAAGAGCTGCTGGAATGGATGGCGAACATGAGCCAGTTGTTTGCGCTCATTTGAGAACCAGGCCAACCACCTCCAGGGCCTTGGGAGGTGGCACATCACCGTCAGGAAGAACATGGCTGGGAGCCGGAGGGAAGACCTTATTCCTCTTCTCTTGGTGCTGATGAGGCTGCACCTGGGCCTTGTTTGGGGGAATGGGGACTGCTGAGAGAGATGCAGGAAGGGCCCGTCAGAGGGCTACTGAGATGAAGGCTGGTGCGAGTCTGCAAAGAGGAGGGTAATAGATACTCTAAGAGCAGCTCGCAGTTACTTGCAAGGTAATTGCAGGGATTTTGGAGCCAAGTGGCTCTTGATGGAGCGGAAGAGAACAAGAAGTGTCAGGAGCCCCGTTTTGTGGCCTGGGAGGTTTGTATTGGAGGCTGCAGGCAGGGAAAAATCCCTGGGGGGCGGATAATGCAGCACTGCAGCAAGCTACACAGAGAGATTTTGGAGTCTCCATCCTTGAAAGCTTCCCAGCCTTGGCTAGGAAAAGCAGGGGCCACCTTGGTGTTGACAGTCGTGCACCTCTGAGGAGGAAGCGGAGCTGGGTGACCTGTAGAAGTCCCTTTGAGCCTGCATTGCCCTAAGTCTCTGGAAAGAATGTTAAACACAAGGTGGGAGGTGCAGTTTACTGCTATCGCTGTTTAATTACTCTCATAAATAAGAATTAAATAAACCCATCCTAACCAGGAGTTTGTTAGGTTTTCCTGTGAGAGTTTAAGGAATTAACAACAACAAAGAGGTAGAAGATTTCTGATAGCTTTTATGTATGTCTTTTGAAAACTGTATTTAGTGGCTCTTGAGAACAGTTTTATCTTTTCCTTTGTGTGGTAGTAATAGCTACCTGGTTCTGGGTAACTAAACACTTTGGTCAGAATTTCTTTTTCCCCTTTGAGACTGTTATTTTTTTTCCTTTGCTACCCTGAAGGTATTTGAAAGAAAATGTGTTGATGGAAAGAAGTGCTTGGTATTTTTATACTTGCAGTCAATTTGCTTATTAGAAGCTATTATGAGTACACTTGTCTTTGTAAGTAATATAAAATACGTTCAAGTTTTTTTTTGTTAATCCTTTCTTAATTTCCTTTGTAGTTTGTTATTGAGAAGCATACAATACCTCTGGGGAAAAAGAATTTTTTTTTTTAGTCAGTAATTCATTTTTTTTTAGCCATTATATTGATGTAATTTTATATTCCAACTATTGGCCATGTATCTACATAACTTGAAGCCTGCCTGGACTTTGAACCTGAGGGCCAGTATAGCATTTTACAGCTAAATCAAATAGAATAATAATATGCTGCATTTCTTTTATGTTGCAAGAGATGAAGAGTTAGGAGAATTGGTAAAGCAGTACAAATGGAGAGTTGACAAAACATAAAGGAGAGAGATGTCACAAATACTAGAACAGAATATTATATTTCCTACAGGAATATGTGTAGAAAGAACAAAGAAATAGATATTGAAGATCTAAGCGAGTTATATGAGAGTTAATTGCAATGATTTCCATTTCTTTAATCTGTGAATCAGAAGTTTAACGTACCTCTCCAAGTGAATTTACAGGAGCTTTTCTTCTACCAGCTTTGAGAAAAGTATATCTGATTTAACAGCCCATCTGTATACGCAAAAATAACTACAGTTTAGGAGTTAAACTCTCGAGTTGGAAGGGGGGAAATGAGGACTTGCTGTTTTAAAATAGTGGAAAGAGTTAAAATGCTTTCATCTGGAAAGAGAAAAGTAGTGGCAAAAGGTAGAGAAGTGACAATATTACTACTGTAGGTTTGGACTATTTCTACTTCTTCTGAAAACAATCCCAACACTGATTTCTTTAGATCCTTGCTGGAAGAAGACTAACATGAAACTAGATCAAGCTAACCTAGACATTTTTAAGCCAGTACTGATATTTTCTTCCAAAGGAATAAAAACTAGAAGATCCACTGGAGGGATCTCATGAGCATACAGTGTTATCCTACCAATGATGTGTTTGAAGAAAAAGTTTATATAAATGAATATATGCAAAGCAGCAAAAAGAAACATCACTATTCCATTTGAGGAAGAGCAGGGAAAAGCCCAAACTGCTACAAAATGTTGTTGAAATAAATTTACTCTTAACTGTTGAGGCAAATATTTCATACAAGCTTTCTTACATGTCACTTGTGGATGAAGTATCTGTTTAACTTGTGAAAATTTGATGGTGTAGGGTACATCTTGGGAGACTGCACTGTTCGCTTCATGCTCAGCAGAGCTTTGTTTCAGCAAGAGAATGGGCATATTTGACTCTCTTCTGAGTTTTTGCATCTGTACTTTGAAAACTGCCAGGTCCAGGTGGTCTAATAACCTGAAAGGATGTAGCTATAGCACAGAGAGATGTAGCAACAACTGTTGACCTTACTGTGTGTTTATATCAGAGATATCACTTGCGTGGGATCCCTAACTTCCAGCTTGATGCTGGTCTTCCTGCGCTTCTTTATATATAGGCTTTTTAGGCAGTAACATAAAAGTCTATTCATCACCAGCCAAGGTGAATTTAGTAGATAGATTGTCAGTAATTACATGTGCTTCTTTAAGTCATTAAATTGTTGTTTTAAGTCTGTCAAACTTACATGGTGGTTTTTCAAATTTGCTTTTAAGGCACAATTGATTTAAAAGGTTTTTCTTAATTCATGTCAAGTCTGGAGGGATAGCAGCTGGCCTAGATCTGTTCTAACCTAGCCTGCCCAAAGGCCAACTTAATAGATCTGTTCTTGTGGAAGGAACTTCCCACTGTGATAGGGGTTAATTCAGCCTTCTCTGGCACTACAAAAAAATCAGAAGAGGCAAGATGAGATTTAGGATTTGTTTCCTAATCCCATCCTGTTCCTGAAAACATCCTGGTTTCATGAAAACATCTGACTTCTCAGTTTGATAAAATCTTTTCACTGTTACTTCTAAAGTCTTGCTGGAAGAAAAACCATCATAAAGGCCTTCATCTATTACTAAGATGGATTATTTGTGTGAATAATGCTTGCACAAGGAAAACTGTTGCACCATTTGCTCTTCAGAGAGTTGCACTTAGAGAAATTCTGAGTAAAACTCCAGCATGGATCTGACTTAGTCAAAATGAAATTTCTTCCATGTTCAAAGCAAGACACAGGGGTAATAAGGTGGGTTGAGGAGCCTCCCTGTAGTTTAGAAGTAGCTACTGACCCCTCATTGAGGATTGCAATGGAAGCAAAAGGCTTGCTGAAGAGGTTGGACGCTCCGTTCTGCTTCTGTAGAACGGAAGCATAAAGCTTCCTCACAGAGATAGTTAGTAGACAGAGTAGGAAGAATGCGTTTTTCTTCCTCTGGTGCCTATCCTCAGCTGCTTAGAGAATATTTTGGTACATGGCATACCGGTCTTGGTGTCAAACCTGACATTCTTCTCAGAGTGACAATCATTTTACTCTAAAAAACTCTATGGTGGTTGATTTTCTGTTGTTGTTTTGCTTGGAATGGATTTTCAGAACCTCAATTTTCAGTTTGAAGTAAGCATTTAAGTGTATTTTTGAAATATTTTGAGGGAAAAACAAACAAACAAACAAACAACAAAACAAGACATGCCTGCTCCTGTCAGGAGGAGATAATGTGTAACTTATTTTTCCTTAGAGAGTTTACATGTAAGCTGATGGCTTTTGCCAGGGGAGACAAGTTCAGAGGCAGCAGCATGGTAATTTGAGGGCTCCTTTTCTTGAGATTGTTTCTTAAAGAACAGTTTTATAAACTCTAATAATTAGTGTCAGCCTTCTCTAATGAGTTTTAGGTCTTCACATGCTGCACAAGCAAAGCGTAGTAATCCTTTGAGGGCCATAGAAGTGTAAAAGGAAGCTGAGAGACCTACAGAGATTCAAGCAGTTCTGCTGAGAAATAGTAACATTTCTCTAATTCATGATAGTAACCAGTAGATGTTCACCACAGGTGAAATGAAGAGTTCCCATGCCTTCTCTTTTTCTGTTTTTCCTATACCATTTTTTTCATGCTCTAAAGCTGCCTGTCTCCTGTGTGCTAATTTAACCCAATAAAACTGGGGAAATAAAAAAAGAAATAAAAAGAAAAAACCCTAAACTCAGCTAAATAATTTTCTATGTCAGTGAGTTAAATGGGGCAATAGTCCCATGGGGCCATGGGTCCAGTGAGCTGCAGAGCTTGGAGCAAAGGAGGAGTGACAGCAGACGGGCAGAAATGAGGAGGAAGAGGCTTGGGGGATGGAGAAAGGTAGGAACAGCGATAGCAGCAGGCAAGGACGATGGCAAATAGCCCCTGGGTATGTAATGAGACATTGAAATGGCTCCAGGTTCATGAAACCATGAGCTAAGTCACCATTTGTGATTCTTTTAAACAGAAGAGATCTCTGTGATTTTATGGGCTTGGAGGAATTTTTTGCAGATGCCATACGGGTGTCATGGTTTTATTCCAGGGATGCTGCACTTTGGAGCAAACTTGTGAGGTGAATTCAGCAGATGAGGCAGTTCCATGATCTTTCACACGTTTGAACATTTAGCCAAGTAGCTTTTGTTTTCCTCCGGAGACATCACAACATCATTTCTACGGCCTGGGAAGCAGCATTCCCCGCAGTTTTACTGTTCATAGCCATTGGCAGACTGATCTCATCATATACCCAGATCATACTGTAGAAATGCAGGGCTGCCGTAGCAAAACTTTTTCACATATACGAGTGGTTCTTAGTGGGGGCTCTAGGCACAAGCCTCCTGTTAAGTTATGGCTTCACAGCTTTCTAAAATGCTCGGTAAGAAGAAGTGGTCTGGGGTGATTTTTTTTTTTTTTTTTGAGTAATAGTAGGTCATGAGAATGACATGAGTAAACTATCTAGTGCAGTGTGTAGTTTTATTTAATGACAACATGTTAAAAATTGTTCAGCTACAACAGTGAGTGTGTGTGTGTGTTTGGGGCCCTGTTTTATAGAAATAGTTAATTGACACAAAAATGTCTATGATAGAGTCGATCGCCATCTCCCTAGGTAGGATCAAGTTTGATTAACTTGCTTTCCAGTTTCTTTTTAGGTAAAAGCCAAGAGGAAATATCTTTGTTATCACTGAAATTTTTCTGCTTTTATTGTTAGATGAATATTTTATAATTGCCATCAATGAAAAATCCTCATGATTTTACTGCAAAGCACTCTTTTTGGCTAATCTCTTGCTTTTACTGAAATTTCTTCTCTTGTATTTGACTGGTACTTAGGTGACAAGCTACCATCTGTTCATTATTCATCATTTTCATTATTAAATTTTACCAGCAAGGTATTTTGGGGGAGAAAACCTGCGGTTTGGTTTTTATTTGGTTCCACGTCCATGCCATTTCTAGTTTGTGTTGTGTGGAGATTGGCAAGTCCTGTTAACTTTGTTAATGGCCCCGAAATGGTGGCTTCAGCACGTAGCTCCAGGGTAAGGTGGTGCTTGGTTTCATGGAACTGGTATGAGGGCAGCGGTTTGGAGATGGGTCGTTTCATGAAGAAGCTGTGTGTAGTTTGCTCCCTGTAGAACAGACTGGTTCTAACTTCAGATATTGACCGTGCAGTCCTGTGCATCTGCAGTATGGTGGTACGTCGTGGTGATGGCTCCCCGACAGCCAAGAACCTCTTGCTTAGGAGGCCGTGGGCTCTAAGATGGCAGGAGACAATCTTGTGTGCAGACAGGAGCAAGGAATCAGTAACGAGTGAGCTCCTCCTATCTGTCCTCTCTGCAGAAAGGAAGTTATCAGTCACTTTGGGTGGTTGCCCTCCACTGAGCTTAGCGCATCTTCTCTGCTCCTGCTTTTTTGAAAGGTCCCCATGGTTTTTTTTCCTTGCTATGAGGAGCAGGATGAGTCTCGAGGAAGTCTTGCAGCTCCCTGCAGGGCAGCGGCCGTGAAGCATCTCCCGCAGGGCGGCCGTGTCTGCAGCACGGATGTGACACCCAGTTGTGGGGAGCACTTGGGGGGCAGGCCGAGCGCTGCTTTGTCCGCGCCGTCCGACCCAGCGCGTCTTCCTTCAGCTTTGAAGAAAAGAATACATAAATACAGTGCATAAAATCTTGAGCAGGAAGCTCCAGGATAGGCAGGTTCTTAGTAACGTAAGTGGAAGCCATTAAAAGCAAAGTAGAAGTTGTATCTTCCAGTTTGTGTTGTTAGAAGCAGAATATGTGGGAAATATTTCTTCAAGTGCAACATACGCAGCCTATATGGCCTTGCTACTTTTTTTTCCACAAAGTCCTTCTGTAAAGTGTCCTTTTTTTTTCCTCTCTTTTTTTTTCTTCTCTCTTCCTAACTATTATTTAGGAGGTAGCTTGAATAATTCTTTTATTTTAAAGAGAATTACTCTAATTAAATTTCTATTCAGGTGTATATCTTCCAAGGCGTTTTTAGAAAGTAGTGTTTTATGAGAAAAGGTGTCCTGATACAATTAAAATGGAAGTTCAAGGTAAGGTTCATACAATTGGGGAAAAAAATGGGAAAAAAAAAAGAGGAGGATGTATTTATCATTGCACTGTTAGCTTCCGTGAGGCATTATTCCCATTGCTATTCATATTTTTGAAGGATAAAAGCTTTTGCTTTTTTAATAGAGTTGCTATACTAACTAGATTTCTGAAGAACCACTTTTATAGGCTTTTGTTAATCTGAGCGGGACTCATTAAACCATATTAAAAGGAGGTAACAATATAGTACTGTAGTATGTATTTTCAGAAGGAGTTTCTTGAAAAATGAGGCAAAAAAAAAAAAAAAAAACCTTACAAAGGTTTTTCATTTATGGTGGGTTTCATGAAGTGTACACTGTATTATGGATGCTAATAAAAATCAACTGTGATTGAATATTTAGTTCTGACATTTCTGCTTAATTTCTGTTTAAAGCGAAAAATCTCAGTGTACAAAATCCTTTATTCCATAGAGACCTGTACAACATTAAAAAAGTTAAATGAAGCCAACACTTATTATGAAGAATATTCAGTTTAACTTTTTTTTTTTTTTTTCCCTCCCTCTAGCTCCAGTTATAATCCCAGAAGATCCAGCAAAATGTTAAAGCTATGAAATAACATTAAAATGCCATTTAATGTGTCAAGGGAAAGTTTGTTTATTTTATTTTTCCCTCAGATAAAAAGCCTTGAATAAAAGCCTTTTCCTCCGTAGTTCTTGCAGGTTTTCACGTAGCTGGAGAAGGCTGTTGCTCAGAGCGGTTTATAGCAGCTGCGCCGCTGCCTGGGGACACGTGCTCTGCTTGCTGGAGACAGGGCTCGCTGCCTTGCCTTGGGGCATCAGGCTGAGCCTCTTAGTGGAGGTGGCGACTTCTGTGCTTTGAGTTAGTGTGGCAGTGTGTGATAATTATAGGGAATATATTAAATTGATTTTCGTAGTTGGTTATGGAGAAATAGGTTGCAAAAATCTCAAGTATTCACCACCGAAAGAAAAAGGATTGCTGATTTGAGGAATGTGGTGCTGTTTTCAGTCGCTGCTTAAGAAAAGTGCTAAATTAGCACTTCATCAGAGTTCTTTATTCATAACAGTTTTATTAAGGAAGAGAAGAAATGATTTGCATGTGCACTGTATACTTTAGCCTGCAAGTAGAGGATAAGTGAGCCTCTGTAGGATGAATGCCTGAAGACTTCCAAAAATTCCCATCAAAAGAAGACCGAAAATTTTGTGAGGATGTTTCTCTTAGATATAATGTAGTAAGCATAATGCATTCTCCTATAATAAGATATTTAATCTCTTCCTTCTCAATACATGCTTAGGTGGCCTTTGGTCTCCTGTAACATTAAAATTCCTATGTTACTTGAAGGGCAGATCAGATTGTCTTTTAATTTCAGCTGTAATTTATAAACAAAATTCTCCATTTCATCATTACAGAATGAAAACTGTGTAATTGCTCATTACTGGTAATTGCTCATTGCTGGTATTAAATAAATGCTTATGTTCAGACTTAATGGTTCCTATTTGCATAGGACATGCCTTATATTCCTTATGAGCCCTCTCGAGTCTTGGTTACAGTCTGTGTCCCATGTTCTCTGACCAGATTCTCTGCCATCACTGTGGCAAATAAAGATTAACTGAATTTGACTGAGCTTTCAAGTCTGTGCTTTTGTCCAAGATACACAATGTTAATGCTCATTCTAGAAACTATCCCACAGGTTTTTGTTTGTATTAGTTTATTTTGTATCTGAAGTTCAAACATCTACAAGTTGATTTTGGAACGTAATGTGTTGAGTATGGCCCTCTGAAATAGAAGAAAAAATGATGAATTTTGAAAAGAAAATATTAACTTTCTGTTTGTTTGTTTGTTTGCTTGTTTGTTTTAGGAAAGCCCAAGAAGGTAACAAGAAGGTGGTTCTAGCAGGCTGTGTTCCTCAAGCTCAACCTCGGCAGGACTATCTAAAAGGCCTTAGTATTATAGGGGTATGTATCTTCATCAACCAGAATCTGTATAAAGCTTGGGAAGAGGCCAGAAATCAGAAATTTTTGTAAGGTTTCCAATGTCAATAGGTGGCTTTGCTGCCTTTCTCTTGGAAAAGGCAGTGGATAGTTTGATACCTGTGTTAATGTTTGCTGCACTGTAGTTAAAGCCTTGTTGCATCCCTGGACATTTGTATTGATAGGGAGGGCGAGGGGAGAAGAAGAGGGGTGCTGGTATCAGACTTGAGTTTCAGAGCTCTGTGTAGCTTGAAGATAGGGTGAAAGAATAGCTCTGTGTTGTATCACAGTTAATTTGCATTGCAACAAAGAAATAAATACTTTGCTCAATTTGGTGAAAGAAGCATAAAAGGCTGGGGCACACAGACCTACTTACACCAACCCAGCTGAGGCCTTATTTTTTAGCTCATGCTATTAAGCAGAAAGGCAAGTGGGGATGATTATTTTGCTGAAATCTGAGGCAGCCTGAAGAGTTAATTTGTCTGAAAATGAACTGTTAAACAGTTACCAAGCTTCACCTTGAATGTAGCCAGAGAGCTTTTGGCATAATTCAGCTAGTAAAGTGCTTTCAGGATCCTTTGGGATTAAATAATACTGTATAATTGAATCAGCTTTGTAAAATTGTAATGAAAATCGGGGACACATTGTCCCAGCACAAGCTAACAAAGATTCTTCATCATTTGAGCCTTTACCTTGAAACTAAATGAATTTATAAAAGGCACATGTGAGTTGAAACACTTATGGGATTCAGTGTGTGTGAATTACAGGGTAAAATTGTCCTGTATTATGCAAGCTGAAGCAGGTGACTGTGCAGCATCTTTCTGATATTCAAAATGTAGAAAAGTCAACATGTATTCATTGCAGTGTGATGAATTAAGATCAAAACTAAGACTTTAAAGGAACAAAAAAAAAAACAAGACACTTTTATTGTGTTTAGAAGTTGCATACATGATGCAGTTGAACAAACTGATTTAGAAGTGAAGTCATACTTCAATGAGGTAGGAGATGGCTTCACTAACTGCTTTACTCAAATTCTTGCTGCTGTTCTGAGTTTGTAACCAACGGATTTGTGTTTGGCATTTAGTAAGACCATTAGTGCAGTGTTCTAAGTACTGTAATTTGGACTTGAAAGCATTGAAACATTTATCTTCCCAATAAGCATACTGTCTGTTAATTGTCATTTTATGGTTATAAACTTTTCTGTGCTGTAGGTAAAGGATGTTTAGGCTCAAAGAGGTCTTGATCTTTAGGCATAACTGTTAACAAAAGCAAAGCTGGGAGTCTGCTCCTGCATTTACTGCCTGCCTTTCCGGCTTGTATATGTAGGATTTACCTCTTATTTTACAAGACTGTGTGTGAGGGATGACCATTTTAAAGAATTAATATCTTACTACACTTAAAATATTTTTGAAAGGCAGTTTTGACAGAACTGGGAAAGAGGAAATATTCTGTTGGCAGCTGGATACTGATTAAGCTCTAAAATCGTAAACATTAAGACAACAGTTGTGAAAATCTTGCTTTACCACCAGGTTGGTCTCATTTTTTTGTCTTGGCTAACAGATGGTTCATTTATTGTTGATTATGTAAACTTTGTTCTTTTTTTTGAACAGTGTTGTCTGAGAATGTGGTTATTTACTATTGCTAACAATTAGAACTCCTTTGGGATGGCTTTTTAAAGGCAAACTGTGTCAGAGCGCTCTTGCTCATCTGGATCCGACGGAGGAGGAAGTTGCAATGTAACCACCAGCAAAATTCTCGTAACCGAGGGCTTGTTTTGCTCTTCGTTTGGGAAGGGCAGTGCTGAACTTGCGTTGTTGGATTTGGGAGAAGGGAAGGAAGGACAACTTCGTATCTCTGAAAACAGAGATTTGTCGTTTGTGATCTTACTGTGCTTTTCTGTTTCTCTAAAGCCTTTACCAGCTCTTTAAAAACAATGTGGGTTGGGAAATAGGCCTAGGCTGTAT
>NW_010588304.1:50255-116610 GCF_000705375.1 Tinamus guttatus | reverse complement strand
ATTCTTGGGAGATCTGAATACTTTCAGAAACATTTTACCTGTATTATAAAGTTGCACATTTTCTGGACTTCAGTCTGACTTGCAGTGAAGAAGGCTCCCTGTAATACAGGTGGAAAGGTGCAAGCAGTAGTTAGCTCTGCAAATGTGTGAATCCCCTCGCCCTGAAAAAGGATGTCAGCTCTACATCCTGCTTCCTGTGATGACTTAGTATCATAGCCCTGTTGTCATCTTCCTTTGGCCATCAGCCCATTTCCGAAGGCAAGAGTTTCACCCTGTTCTCCTGTCTACAAGAAGTGTGTTCAGTTTGAACAACCCCTTCATCCCACCTCTGCTGTCACACACAGTCAGAAGGAGTAACTCTGATTTAGTGTAGGCTTTTCGAGCCTGGAGGAGCTGCTTTCTGGAAAAGTATACTACAATCATTTAAATCCCTGTGCAAGGGCTCCTTGTATACCCTCCTAACAACCCTTTTCCATATCTGCTCTACTCTTAGATGCTTTTTATGTTTAAATATCTACTTTGAAGTTCTGGAATATAATTTGTGGGGGTGTTAAACACTCCCAGTAGCAAGGCCCTTTGCTACCAGCACTTCTATAAGATGGATCGCTTATTATAAAATGCTAAGTATGCTTTGAAAAAAAAAAAAAAAAAAAAGACTAGGCACTTGGCTTTTGAAGCTGTACAAAAGCTAGAATAGACTTGAAATTTCATGTTCCTCAGTCACTGTGCTCAGTGAATTGTCTTGAGAGAGCTTTTGTGAATGAAAGTCAGTGTAATCTTACCAAAATGTCAAGTGCATGTACATTCCTACTGCTACAGCGTCCTAGATCAGGATAATATCTGGTTTTATTTTTTAATGTCATTTAAAACTGGTCAGGCTATACAATTTCAATGACATTAGCAAAGCAGATATAGTGATACTTCCCTACCTTGAGTTGTTTTTAAGGCTAGACTGCCTTAATGATTGCAAACCTCTCTGTTGCCCTTAAAAGCTAGAGTCTTCTAAAAATGTTGTTGTCCACTGTATATTTCATAAAAGACAAAGCTGATTGGAATTTTATATTGACTGGTTTGAATTGGCAGAATTCTCAGAGGGCTTGCTGAGGACCTGTGGAGCAGGTGCAGACTGTCCTTTTGTAACTTATGGGCAAGAAATCAGTCAGAATTCTAGTTCAATTCTAGTTTAGTCAGAGCTAAGCAAACTACTCAGCTTTGGCTTTTGTCTAACTGTTGTTACTTATTCAGATGTGATATGTGAGCCTGGGAAGTCAGGAAGGGATTGCGTTTGAACGCAAGCTCTTAAACTGGAAGTTTGGTGTGTAAATAGAAACTGTTGTTTTCTACAGCAGTTATATCCAGTCCTATGAATCAAAAGGTATAGGAATTATCTTGCATTAATATTTTATTTAAACTGTATCAAAGTAGTAATAATAGCCAACTTTCTGCTTCCCTTTAATGTTTCTGTACAGTCTGCTGTCAAGATAACTTCTTAATTCAGGGTTTTGTCCATTATCATGTCATGATACCAATATAATTGTCAGTGATACTCTAATTGAGCAAACATTTTGAACATAGATGTTATCCCACTGAAGTAAAAGCATCTGGTCACTTACACACAACTGACAAGTTGTGTATAAAGGCCTGTATTTATGTGGCCTAACTAAGGTGGTGTAATTTGAGAGCCTTTGTTGCTCGACTCCCTTTATGGTCAATGAAGATAGTTATCTCAAAGATAATTCACATCTTAGAAGGTTTGATTTGGCTTTTGAAGCAGGTTTAGACTTTGGAGGGAGCAGAAGCTGAGCAGACTTTTAATCCCTGATATCCAACTGAGATGCCTAAATGATGTGGGATGAAACAATTGGTGAATTGAATTTGAAATCTTTTTACTCAAGATTTTTATCTGTGTGGCAAATGATTTATTTCTTATGTCCATGAATGAAAATTAAAGATAGGGTTTTTTTTTTTTGAGGGAAAGAAAAGTTTGTTTTACTTCAAGTAGTTATGGTATATGTATATACTCAGTTATGTTCAAGTAGTTGCTGTATACATACCTTCACTGTCAAGGTATTCGCAAGCAGGGAAGTCCACCCAGCTTTTGCTTCAGTAGCAGCCTCTGTTTGTGCAGGGAAGGTGTTACTCCTTTGCTGTATCCCAGGTGCTGTGCCCTCCTGTTCTCTCAGCTAGGAGTCTCCCTGGCTTGGACTTCTGCTGTTTTGCCAGTTTTCTCTTTCTCGGACTTGTAAATCTCCGATATTTCTAGTCCTTTCTTTCTTCAAATGACTTTCAGCCCATCACTGGCTTCAAGAACTTCTCTTGATAGTCACTTTCCAATGTTTGAGCTTCTTCATTGCCTATGTTATCCTGGAGAAATTTGCATCTCCAGGACATTCGGTAGAGGAGTCGGAGGAAGGACCTTTGGTGCAAACTCAGGACATACTTTGTAAAGAGAGTTCTAATCTGTCGTACCAAAATCAGGAAAACTCTAATGAATTCTGTGTTAAGATCTTCTATGCTAGAAAGGATCCTCTTCATACAGAAGGGAAGCAGGCTCTGTGGGTTTTTTTTTTTTTTTTTAAAAAAAAGAGCTTCATTCACTTCAGGGGAAGACCCTGAGATCATTATTAAAGGGGTCATACCTGCTATTTCTAACAGCCTTGGTAACTTTGTCAATACTTGTGAGAGCTGAGCTTCATCAGAACATGAAACCACAATTTGGTGGTCCAAAAGGCAGTTGCTGATGGCAGGTGCCAGAGCTCAGGCTTTGGCTCTGGTTGCTGATTCTACCAAGTCAATCCCAGCAGTTGTAGCAGAAGCAAGATTCCTCAGCCTGGTGGTGTGCAAGCTTTGCAGCCATTTTCAAGAAATGATGCATCAGATGCAGCGTATCACAGACCTTGTGATTTGGACACATCAAATAGCATAATGTAAATGTGCATTCTATACTCCCAAGTTGATATATAGCCACACTAAGAATACAAACCTAATTTCAGACAAGCTGCCTACTTGAACATCAACATGTTTCCAACTCCTACTGTAGTTATTTCTTTTATCACCTGATAGCCACTCTGTTCTGAAATAAAGAAACTTGAAGTTACAATGCAGGGAGGTATTTTTTTCTGAAGGAACTGAAATGCTTATTTTGTAGGATTTAATCCTCCCCAGATAAGAGGACAAGAATGAAGTCCCTGTGTAACAGGCACTGGCATAACTCCAAAAACCACAAGCACCTCAACAGCTGGCAAAGGACAAGGTGCCTCTGGTGTAAATGTGCTTTCTGCAGCTGACTCCGTCTAAAAATAGTTCCGTGCTCTGTTAAGAGGAGAGAAAACTCTTACTTTTTCTTTTGTCGCGTAGGTGACCAAAAAGCCTTATTCTCATCTATTGCAATACATGATTAAATCAGCCCTGAATTGCGTATTTTACAGCCACCTTCTGTTTTCGTAGGCACAGTCTGTTTTCTTGACACTGCTGCAGCCACAGAGAGGAGCATGCAGAAGGGCAGGCTTCTCCTTCAGAAAAGGGGATATCTTCACTAAAAGGAGTTAATTATTAGCTTTTTCTGAAGTTTAACTCTTCTCATTACCCAGCTTTCGTTGCATGGGACATCTGCTCCAATTGTTTCAGGAGGAGATCAGCTGAGATCTGTTGACCTGGAAAACACGTCTGTCCATACTTCACCGGACACATGAAACTCCTATAAAATACCAGTATTTCACTGTGAATCAGGACTAAATCTGCTACAAAATTCTACCATTTTGACTTCTCATAAGTCAACAGACTTTTCCCAGAGATCTTGGCACTGCCCTGAAGAGACACTTCAAAAGAGCTTACTCTTACCTTTATAAGTTTATACATGGACTTATCTAGCTTGCTTAAGTGTTCTGAGGCTCGCTGAGCCCCGTGGAGTACAAACATCTCAGAGTAAATATGCAACCTCTCAATTATCTTTAAACATTCAGAATTTCTAGGGGTTCTCTTAGAGGTTTTCTTTCTTCCAGAGTTTTGCTTATGCAGAAGTGTTTTTGGATGCTAGTTCTGCTCCTGAGACAGCTCAGGTCATGTCTGAGCGCTGGGAAGAACTTGTGTGACCATCCTCACGTGCATGTCTGCACTCAAACCAAGAGTGCAGACCTAACACGTTACAAGTGGGTCTGTGGGCTGTTTACATCTCGCCGTCATCTGCTGAATGTGATAATGACACTATAAAAGGAACAGGGGGGCTTTCTCCGTTGGTGACATGGCAAGGCCTCTTCCTGATCCCATGGCTTCTGTAACTGGGGCTCAGGCAGAAACCTCGGTGCTTGTGTCTCTCAGGGAGGTGCTGGGGACTTTGGGGATCCAGCGTGAGGAACTTGCACTTACGTGTGCAGAGGTGATCTACGGCTGTAGCCCCAGCACAGATCGCCTCGTGCTTCCCTTGTGCTTGTGCGAGAGGGATCTCTGGTAGCACTTACGCCTTATGTGAGCACAACAAGAAGGTTTGTAAAGGTTTTTACTGGTCTTTGTGTCAACTTAGGCCCTGCTTCTGTCCTGTATCAGTCTCAGTGGAGATTTCTGCATCAGCCTTGATTAGTTGTGTGCTTTTTTTTTTTTCTTTTTTTTCCCCTCCTCCTCTGCTCATCTTCCTGCTGTTTCACCCAAGATGTAGCGGAGAACCATTTGTACTGGACAGCGAGTCCAGCATGTGCATGTTTATACTAGGAAACAGGATCACCCAACATCAGTGGAGCTAAGTATAGCGTGTCAAGTATGTCTAGTAGTGATGTCCCTGCTGGCAACTTCTCCTCAACAGGATTATCCATAAGGGGAGATATGGTGAAAGGAGTCCTGTATGGCTCAGCATAGCTAAGAATTGTGGTTTTATTTCTGTCTTTTTTCCCCCCCTTCTTATTATTTTCCTTTCCTTCTGAATAGGAATCCAAATAACCCTTCCCTCCTCTCATTCCAGGTTCCAGTTTTGCTTATATATTTTTACCATCATAACTGAAAATTGGAGCAATCAGTATTTTCTTCTTCAATGGTTTGGATTTTAGCCAAACAATTTCTGTTAATTTCAAATAGAAGTACTTAATGTAACATATTAAGGTACTTAATATAACATATTAAGGTAGAATATTTATCCATTCCTAGCCTCTGTTCTAGTTGCAGTTCTTATCCTCTCTTGGTGATTCAACTGTAATTACTTGCATCAAGCATCATCTTGAAAGATAGACTCAGAAATATTTTTCCAGTAACATGAAAATATAGTGTAGTGTTTGTTTTTTCATGCATTTATTTAATAGGAGATTCGAAGCTGTATGAAAATCCCTAGATCTCAAAAGCAGGGGATTAATTGTCATTGCCTCAGGCTCTAAAGCAAAGAGCCTTCTTTTGTTTTTAAATGCTTATGCAGCTAAGTTCAATACTGAGGTATATAGCAACAGTATTTTAGGCAACATTTGGCACAGACTGTGTTCCATGCCTATATTTGTAGTAATAAATGCCAACACTTCTGCCTTTAGGTGACTTTTTATTAGAATATTTTGAATTAAGTAGAAAGGCCATCTATAAGCATCTTAGATGACAATATGTAAGTATGTGTGTGTCTATATATAAAATAGGTGCATGTGTTCGATCTGAATGTGTGTGTACTTTATATACTAAATAGATTGCTATACAGACATATTGAAAATATGCACTTTCATCTCAGAAAAGGATTTAAATGAATGTCTCTTATGAAATTACTAAAATGCCAAAGTTAGTGCTACTTCAAATAACTGAATTTCTAGGATTCGTATTTAATATCCTATATGTAGACATGTGAAGTGTCAGAGATTTGTTTTTCTGGAGAAGATTTTGGAAAATGCAGAGGTTAGCATGGACTGAATCCAGCACCCAGACAAGAAGAACAGACTGCACTTGAATTTAATGAGGAGCTCTAGATCAGACACCGACTTTGGATTAACTTTTTTTTAGCTGATTGGAAAATGAATGTGAAATACAGATGATTGTGCAGACGTTTGTTTACAGGAAATGACAAACCCAGTGGTTTAAGGGCATGGAGACTTAATAGCTTTGATGCAAGTGATCCGAGTTGCAAGCCACTTGGTTGCAGACCAGGTTCTGCTCTTGCAGCCTGTACGACTTGTGCTTTTGTGTTTGTTTTTGAAACAAAACAAGCAGTCACCAAGGAATTGGCTGCAAAAATCATATACAGCCTAGTGGGCATTTAGAAGCCTACTTGTGGCAAAAAAGTAAACTAATCTAAGTGTGCAATGTAGTGTTTCTGTATTTTGTTTTCCTGCATTATGTGTAGACGTGTGTGTGCGTGTATAGCAGACAGTGCATAGGCTGGATGAGAGTTGTAGGAAGAATCTCGACTTCAAGAATTTGTGTTGAGTTTTGCAGTTTTTGATTCTTTTCAATATTAAAAAAAAAAGATAAAAAATACACAGCCACATGTGTGGCCTGCCCAGGTGACCACTGTCCCTTGGCTACCCAGCAGCCATGTGCAGGAGCTGAGGCCTCCTCTCTCTCTCTGCCCTTCTCGCACTGGTGGCCCTAAGAATAGGGGCCCTCCTGTTAGTTAGTGTTTGCTGCTAACCTTATGAGAACTTAACTACTTTTGAGGACAGCATTTAGCTGAAGTTAGATGGTGAATTTTAAAGTGACTACAGGGTCTTTGACAGATAAGCAAAGATACACTGAAAAGCAAAATCTAAAAATAGAGCCCCAACCCCCTTACTCCCCTTCGTCCTGAAGAATGCACTTTTGAAGGAAGAGTTGTTTAAAATATGTCCAGTTTTTGACTGCTTAGTTATTGACCTTCTGACTTTTTTTAGGTTCAGCAAATAGATCGTGTAGTAGAAGTTGTGGAGGAAACTATTAAAGGTAAGCATTGCACTTGAAGTAATTGCAGCCAGCTTGAAAGATGTTAGCATTTTCTAACAGGAGTGCTGCTTCGTTTCTGATCAACCTACACATTTACTCCTAGAGCTCTATGTTTAAGCAATGTCATAATTTACCATGTGTGCTCGGTGTAAGGAATGATTCCAAAGATTGTCTTTGGCAGGAACTCTGGGGACTTTTGGTTTCATAGGTAAAAGATCTTGAGGAGACTTCAGAAATCAGTTAGCTGTGTTGATTGAGGTTCTGCTCTGTATTTACTCATTGCCCTAGCTCCATTTTCTTATGTTTAGCACTCATGTTTTCTTGCTTTCATCTGCTTTGGATCACTTCCCTGAGCTTTCCTCAACATGACAGATAAATTACCCACTGGTTTAATGTTCTCCTGTAACCATGTTCCTTGTTCTGTCTCAACGAGTTCGTATGTGCATGCGCTCACTGTGCTTTCCAATGCAGTGCAGCAAAGACAGGCTTGTTTCTTCAGTCTGCCTAGTAAACATTTGCTGTTAAATAAATATATTTGTCTGGTTCTTCTGGGGTTACCTGAGTTTGTCTCCGTTACTTATCAGGTCATAAAAATTACTGCTCTGTGAAGCTTCGGATTACAAGGTTTAGTTTAATTGGCTGCACTTTCAATATAAACAAGTGTCTGGTCCACAAGATCCTGCCTCTAACTTTAATGCTGGAGTATGTTTTTTGTACAGCATGAAAATGTGGGAAACGGCACTGAGGAGTAAAACTATATAGTATAGTTTATGGCTTTTACGGCCTCTAGTTTGACTGCCTTTATAAGACTTTGTATTACTCTGAGTACTATATGTATATATATTTTTTTGGTACAAGAAGGTGGTATTTATAAAAAGATATTGATGATTTATTTAATAAGGAAAAAAAAAAGCAGAACTTGTTTCTTGTACTTAATTCGGGCTTGCATCTTCATTCATGACTCACTCTCACTGAAGTCAACATGCTCTAGAGTATTTCTGAGATTATTAGAACAATTCCATGAAGGAAACTGCTGTCTAATGGGAATAAGTAAGGTGGGATCAGGTCTGAAGAAAGGAGTAATGCCAACTTCAACCTTGTGGGATTTTTTTTTTCCTTCCTACAACCTACTGAGCTATAGTAACAAGGAAGAAATATTAATTTTTGCTATTAAATGAGCCAAATTATTGCCTCAGAAACTTCACAGTGTTCATGGCAATGTGTTGGAGATGAGTTACATCAAGATTTTTACAACAGCACAGAATTCAAATCCCTATCTCGTTTTTATGCGTTTTAACTATTTTTAAGAGCATAAAACAATAACCTGGGTCAGTATGCCCTCCCTTTGCAGGAACGGGCTTTATAGTTGTTACACTGACTCAGGGCATTGCTGTTTTTTGATAACGTTTTTTCTGGATATTGAATATTGTGTGACTGGAAAAACAGGCAAACAGCTTAATGCCAATTGTTGAAATGATGTTTTTCACCTAATTTGTTTTAAGGTTGTATTTTGCATGCCAATGCAATATTGGAAAGTAGCATGGTAAAAAAAAAAATCACATACATTCAAACTTTGTAAAAAGTCTAAATTTTGAGAGAGATTTTAGTTCCTTTCTCATGACTGTAAGTAATTTGAATAAAAAGGAGTAAGTGGGCTGCTGAATTTCATACACAGTGCCAGTTTATTTAGGAATTCCTCAGAAGGTAATGGAACACAGTATTTCTGAAGTTGTGGGAGGAAATAAAAATAAATTTTAAATAATAATAATCAAATCGATAGGTGTCATAGATGATGATAACTTGGCTTTTGAAAAAGCCAACCATAAAAATAGGAGTTTTTATTTGACAAAATTATTTTAATTATGTATTTTTAGAAAGGATGGTGAATTAATTTATATATTTGGGAATCATGTTCCACTAGTGGAGAAGGAAGAGTGTGGTGCTCTTTAGAGTCTTTCATGAAGCATAGTGAAAACCAAGAACTTTCATTTTCCAACTTAAACGAAACACTAAAAAATAACAACATTGGTGGTTAAAAATAATTTAAACTTAAAGTAAATATATGGTAGAAGTTTAAGTTTTGTGTGTAAACCAAGATGAAATTTAAACCTTCTGTCACGTTAAGTCTATGTCCCTTGTTAGAACTTTTGGAACCTTGAGTGGTTTAGAGGACAGAGATGGTATGTGGGGCAGGGGATTAAATCCACGTTCTGGACTGCCTGCCAGTTTAGTAATTTTTCAGTTGGATTTTTGATAAAAGTGTACTATGGACTTCTATTGTCTTGAAAAATAAAGTAAAAGACTGCATTGTTGGGGGTACTCTTGTGTCTGTATACTTACTGAGTCCCAAATAAACATTTGGACTGGGTATTTAAATTAACTAATTATGCACCACGTAGCATCCATGCTCTGCAGGACAGCTCTCTCTGGGGATCAGGCTGCCTGGCAGAGTTGTCTGGGCTTTCTGTGCGGATTCCAGCGTTACTGTCCTGTTTGCCAGTTTTCAGGTCAGAGCACTGAAACTGGTTTTCCTTATGTTCTCCTTTCTTAAGGTATATCTTTGATTTTTCTTCAACCATTTAAGTGTCTTTTTTCAGTGAACAGCTGAAAGAATTAAGCCACCTCACCCGTTTTGTCTAATGGTTCTGTTTCTTCAAGAAGCAGTTTACCCTTATTTGATTTGGTTGAAACCCTAATTACCTGCAAAGAAAACCGCTTTCTTGGAATTATTTTGGTCTCTTTCTGTGAAATGTAAGAGTTCTTTTCTAGTTTAATTTCTCAGCTTTCAAGGCATTGTCAACAAATATCTGTTGAGAGCAGTGTCTTTCTGCTGACTCAAAAAGTAGATCGTTTTCAGTGATCTTTAGCTCATAAGTTTAAACCAGCGTAATTGCCCATTTTGAACTGTCCACATCGATTTTCTCAATTCTACAACGAACATGTTTTATGTGGCTTTACTTTTGCACCCATCTTCTGTTAAAAGATGGAAAAGAAAGATGTGCATGCTTATCACACTGCAGTTGAAAACCCGAGTGTTTAAGAGGCCCTGCGAAGCATTACTTTTATATCACTTTGACTTTTATTATCTAAATGTCTGAAGGAACTTTGAAATTTCTTAATTACAGGGCAAATTCTGAAAAGGTTTAATGTGGAAATTCTTCTTTATTTTTGAATCTATGGCTTTAGACATTTAGGACTTTTCCCTGTGCCCCTTCCCCCTAGGCTTTAGCTCTCCAGTGTCTTTGCCACGGAAGCTCCCCGGGGAAAGGGGAATGGACCAGCAGGACATTCCTGCAGAGCTGTTTTTAGCGTAGGCCTTAGGGACATGAGGGGCACAAGTTGAATGGGGCTTAGTCTGTATTGTCCATCTGACTTCTGCACCAAACACAGTTTTACAATGGAGCATTAGACTTGATGGTAGAAAACAACCGAAGGAAATTACTTCAGGGTTCAGCCTTCATACCTCGCATAGACCTTCCACTTTTCAGTCATGCTGACCTGTGTGGCGAAGCTGCCCATCCATTCCCAGTTTAAAGTTTAACCACTGTTAAAATTGCCCTCGTGGGGATAGTAATTATGGGCCATTGATACTAGCGGTAGCTCATGCAAAAGTAAGTGGGAAACTGGTACCATATTATATAGGCTGTATGTAGTAGCATTCACATGTATGCAGCAGCATAGTGAGCAGGATTTGCATGTGCACTTTAATTTCATTGCAATCTGCTCTTTTCAGTTTCTGTAACTTTGGGGTAGCTTTGACTTGAGCTGGTGAGGAGCAAAAGAAAAACCAATGTAGGAGTTGGGCTTAAGGAAAGGTATTTATTTGTCTTCCTGTCAGGAAACTATTTGTGCCTGACCTGCAGCTTGAGTCGGGTCAGGGGGAGGGTCGTGGCCTCACTGAGTCCCTGTTTCTGTTGTTATATCCTTCGAAAACTGGGGGAGGAAGGGAGTCATTTCTGAAAGGGTGGGCAAAATGTGTAAATATCTTACTATTACATCTGCAATTGTATTTCTAGCTAGTACAGTTGCCTTTTTAAATTTAATCATATTAATAAGTAACGGTACTAGGTGCTGAATTTGTGCAAGGGGTCTATATTTGACAGACAAAAAAGGTGTGTGGGGGGTCAGAGAAGTGTTTTCAAGAGGATAAATAATAACATTATAGTTTGAAGATGAATTACTGAAATGACAAATGAATGTTTAAAAGATTCAGAATCCCCTGTCTTTATGCATTAATAGCTGAGGTAAACAGCACAGTACTGTAAATCTCAAATCTCAAAATGGTTGTCCCTGGATTAAATAAATAATTGTAGATTTTTTGTTTGTTTGTTTGCTTGTTCCTGTTATCTAAGAAATCAGCTTTATGTGTAGGCAGAGTGTCATTACAGGGACAAGTAGCATTTAATCTGCTGTCGATTTTGAGAACTGCTTTGGTAATGAACATTGACTCAGGAAAGATTTGCATCTCTCCTGTCTCATGGTTTTTGAAGGAAGGTGCATACACTCAGCTGAGCGCTTCAAGAATCGTAGAGTCAGTATGTTTGGGTAAGACCTTTAAGATCATCGAGTCCAACCGTAAACCCTTCAACACCAGGCCTGCTAAACCACGTCCCTAAGTGACTGGTTCAAGTTTTGATTTCACGTTTCTAGCTGCTTAGGAAAGATACAACATATTGACAGATGAGTATTAAATAACACAGAGTGGTTCTACCACTGGAAGATGAGTTTGAAATGGTGATTTGATTGTCTGCATCGATATCAGTTCAGGCAGTTTAGTTTTATAGAGTGTAATTTAAAGAAAACGATAGTGTGTGATCAAGAATATACAGAAATAATGGGGAGACTACTTCTGCAAAGGTACGTTTCAGTTGCTCTGCAAACCATAGGTTAATGATGCAGCTTAAAATAAAAGGTTTGTCTCATGGGGCCAGAGACTTTCTTCCCAAGTAATTTGTTTCTGTTCTGTTACCAAAGTTGAATGCCCTCTTTGCTATGTCTCTTCAAAAGCATTTGACTGCTGGGTATGAAAGATGATCCAAAATCTTAAGTGGATTTTAAAATTATTTTTCCCAATGTAGTTATTGCATTGATTTGGTTTGCAAAACCATAAGAACAATTGCTGTTACAGTGATTGCTGTTACAATGATGGCTTTATTTTGTAAATAGTTTACAAAAACTGCATGGGAGAGAAAAGAAGAAAATAAGTGGAAAACCTTAATAGCAAAACTCATTGCTCAGCATTGCCATTGCTACATGAATCCATAATGTGCATGGAAAAGATGTCTTTTACACCTATATGTCCATTCTTTTTTTTCTTCCTGAGAACACAGTCTGTTTCATTTGACTCAAAATTTTATTTCCTTGAAAGATTTCACTTCTAAATCTCCTTAAGTTTTGGGGAATGCCTTTGATCCTGATTAACTGCATTTCTTCCCAAAGAGGTGGGCAGGGGAAGTCAGCCTGTAGCTGATTTTAATATTGTCCATTTGAATTTGGTAACCAGCATTCTCAGTTCACAGCAGATTTAACCTGAAGTCTTTTTTTTTTTTTTCAGGAAAACAACATCACATGATTTTTTTTTCTCTTGTTATATCTATCTATATTTCATTCTATGAAATTTGTATATGAATGTGTTTTGTGTATGCTTAAAGGAGAGAAAGTGAGGTGTGAATTTTAGCAGTCTGGGCTACCTGCAGAGCTTTTCAGTAGTTGGCAAATTGCCTCACTGTATTTTACTGTATTATTTTTGAAATTATTTCAGGCAAGTTTTGTAAAGCCTCTGTCTTCACTCATGTGATGACCATATTCTGGATTCTTCCAAAACAGAGTTGCTGCATGCTGATCTGCTCCAAGGGCAGAGCTTAGGAAAAGTAGTTATTTGAAGCCAACTTTAAATGGGCCTGATGCTCATTAGTATCTGTGGCGTTCCCCGAAGCTTCCTGAGGGCCAGTGTAGTCCAACATGGTCTTTCAGGGAGAGCAGAGCCATCCAAAGAGCAGGGGCTGGGCTGACCTCCATGTCTGTGAGCAGCCTGACGAGACCCTTCATGCTGTCCAGGACACGTGGCTTCCTTGGGGGGCCCTGATCTGCAGATGGAGACTAGACCAGGTAAGCGGTTCTGACCGTGCTGCTGGCTTTTTCTCTGTCTTATAATCAAGCTAATTCCTCCTAGCGTTGACTGAGGGAAGAGCTGGACTCTCTTGCACAGCGCTCCCGCCTGTGCTGATTGAGGGGAGGAAGAACATCTAAATCGGCTGCTCCGCAAGAGCAGGGCATGTTCTACCCGCTCTGGGCTTGGTTTTCTTCAGGAGGCTGCGTCCTGCCTGGGGTGGGAGAGGCGCTCGTGGTCTCTCTCGCTGCACATGGGCCCGTCCCGTTCGGGGCTGGGCCCGGGCTTGGGGCCTAGCCTGGCTGCGCGCTGCTAGCCCCTCCAGCCTGGCTTTGAAGCGCCTCCAAGTCTGGTGGAGACGTTTGGGTCGAAAAGGAGCAGCAGTCCAGCTTAGCTGTGCAATGTGCTAGGCCGCTTGTTACATCTTTGCATCCCAGATGCTACTTTGTCTGTGGAAAGATGCAAAATCACCTCTCTGGGAGGTCGTTTATAGCCTGTAGATGCACATCTAGAACACCACTCTGTAGATAAAACTTTATTCCAAAATTAGTTTTGTAATACCTCCTGGTTTCCTTTACATTTATGTTTTAAGTCTGCTCTTATGCATTGGCATCTATAATATGCCATTGTTACTGTCACTGTGTGCTCATTCCTTTCAGCAATTTACTTGATCGATTGCATCTTTCAGCCCCTTAGCACTGCTTTTGTTCGCTTCCTTACACGTCTTCCTTTAGAATTTCTTCAAAGAACTTTCCTCTCTTGACTTCTTTTTCGTATGGCTTTGCCTTCCTTAGTGGCACTGCGCCTATGTGCTTTTTCCCCCCTCAGTGTTAGCATAAAGGAAAGGAAGCTCTGTATTTATTAAAAAATAGTGGTGGAAGGAAATATGTGCAAGAGTATATGAAATAGTGCTTAATTCCTGTTCCTTGAAGATGCAGGAGAAGGTCAAACAGGTTGGTGAGAGGCAGCTGGGCTGTGTGGAATAGCACATCAGCAGCCTCCTGAAGGGAAGAAGTGTCTTTAGGAAATGGGCAATAACCTCTAAGCCGAAGTGGTGCAACTGGGGGAGGAAAAGGCTGGCTGAGGGAACAAGCCAGTGGCACGGTGGAAGTTACTGTTGCCAAGGCTGAGGTTTCCTGCACCTTTGAGGATTCCTCTTGAAAGTAGCGTTTCTTAAGCTGTTTTAGAGGCACGTTAGCTCTGTCCTTGTCTGTTCCGTATTTGCAACACAGATTGGCAGCTATTTAGTTTAACTAAACTTCCCAGAGTTAACCCCCTCTCCCTGACTTACCCTTGTGTCAGACTGGCAGAATCCCAGTCAGCTTTTGAATGTCTTTAATATGGGCAACCTCTGTGTGTCTAGGTCATAGGGTCTGAATGTAGTCTGAGCTCCACAGCACGTTTAGTATTTTTTAACTCTTAAAGCAAAGTTTTGACTTAGTTTTACTACTACCACTTCTACTCCCGGTTCTACTGGTTGGTAGAGTTCTACTACCAGTTTCCTTTGCATATCTGTATTTCGTATGTTCTCTGTCAGGCTCCTGACGTGCATACATCTACAGAAAAAGGATATTATTTACTTTTTGTATCGTTTTTAACAAAAGAAAAGGAATGCTTTGAAAGTACTTTCATTTTGCATACTGATCAAACGGACCCATTTAAAAGCCCTTATTTAGGTTAACTGTAGACCTTATCCTGCTTAGTTCATTCCAGCCTCATCCTCTGTGTAAACAGTGCCAAAGTAATACTGATAGTGGCTACTGACTTGTATGTAAAAGTGGAGTTCATCTTAAACAGTTCTGGAAATCAGACCTCTGGTTCATTTGGAATTGTTTCTAGCCTGATCCCATTTACACTCGCTATGAGTGGTTCTGCTCTACGAGCTTCCTCACTACACTTGATTAGTGCTGTTCCTGTATTGTTCTGAAGTAATTAGTGAATAGCTGCTCTGAAGTGTGACCTGAACCATTAATGAAACTTTTCACTTTTTTTCTTTTGAATAGAATTTTATTTGTTGGTAAACTATGTGCAAGTAGATTATCTTCATTGTAGAAGAAACTTTTAGGACTAGCAAGTATCCTAAAGCAAGGCTCTCAAATATAACCCATCATCTGTTCATCACCAAGCTGTGTTACAGAGCCCACACTTCTGGTGAATCTTGTCATCTGGTCCGTGATGGTAAACCATCAAAAGCAAAAGATTTTTATTTGATGGCTTGAGTAGAACACTTGTCAGTGTGGAAGTTGAACTTCCATTAACTTAGTTTTCAAAAATGTTTTTGTGCCAAGTGTTAAAAAAGGAGGGCTACTTTTAGGTTTAGTGGGCCTAATTTTTATGCTTATGGGCATTAGCCATCTAGCAAAGTCAGAGGGTATTTAACTTAGTCAGATAAACTGCTTTAGAATGAGCCCATGAAAAATTCTTTTGCCTTTTCCTTACTGAATATGACAAAATACTTATTTTTAAGTTTTCTTGAAAGAAGTATGGGGAAAGAAAGATCTACAGCATATGAAAAAGTATGATTCAGTGTTTATCAAGCTATGTTTTATTAATAGCAACAATAGTGTAAACAGATGCTTTAGTGATTACTTAAAATGCAACAAAATAGTCCTTGTACTGAGCAGGGGAAGAAGTATTTAAGGTCAAGAATACTGCAACTAAATTTTCAAAAATATGCATTTTAAAATTTATTGTGCCTGTAATGCAGCATACTGTAGCTGAATATATAATGATGCTTGCATTCTGGAAGTACTAAATTTTCTTTAGGAACTCAACTCCCGTTTTTTTTTAATCGTCTGTTGTTTGAAGTCATAAGTACAGGGGTATAAGTTTGAAGGCTACCCAGATTTTTTGTTTTATTTTTTTTCAGGCACCTTTGTCATACCTTCGTATTAACTTGCCTTTTAGTGTAAATCAATAGCAATGTGGAAAAAAAATGTAGGCATATTTCATGTGAAAATAAGCTGCCAAATGTGATTTTTTTTGACCTTGCAACAGTGCCCGTGCAAGCTCAGGAAGGAGTATGTGCCGGTTTGAAGGTGGCCGGGGAGGCTGACGTGGTGATAGGCAGGATGCAGCTGGGAACTGCACAGTGGTTCGTGGGGGAGATAACAAGAGAGATGGGGTTTCTTTCCTGTATTAAGAAACTCTCAAGTTTAAGAGAGGTTATGCCTTAGGCTCCCTAGTGAGTTATATTTTACAGGCAAGTGCACTGGGTCATTTTTTTCCAGTGTCTGCGGTAGCCTGCCCAGCATCTGAAAGACATTGCAAGGAGTTCTAGGAGATTTGGAGACATACTCCCAGTTAACAAGACTTTCCAGACTCTTGTAGTGTTTCTTTTTGCTGCTTCTCTCTGTTTTCTGAAGAAAACATGGATTATGAAGTTGTGCTTACTGCACTGGTTTGTCCTCATCTCCATGTCCCTCTGCCCTTACTAGTTTTTAGTCCTTTGGCAAGTCTCAAAGAGAATTAAGACAAATAGTGAAGTCTAAAAGCATACTTGTTCTCCCACAGTTCCATGAAGATGTTTGTCTCTCCGATTAATGTTCCCAGGATGGGAATGACAGAGACATGAGCTATTAGGCAACAGTAATTCACTTAGCTCTTCACTGTCAGGATACAAATTCAAAGGAGATCAAGCTTCACTGATTCTGCTCTGTGAGATATTACTTGTTGTTCTACACTTCAGAATGCTGATTGGGCCTTAATTCTAATGTATGAATTTTAAATGGTGGTGGTTTGTTGTTGTATTTTTTAACCTTCCTGTTCTAAGAGTGCTGTTAAAATAAGAATGCTGTATTTTCAGCTATAAACTCAAATAGTAGTAGTAGTTTGGTAAGGCAATTGAATATATAAAAAATAGAGAAACTGTTTTCTTCCAAATAAACCACAGTATGAGGAAATGCAAAAAGGAATGTTCCCTGCTTCTAGTTTATTTTTTATGCCTGCCATAATGCAATTACTTTTGTTATAAAAGTAAAATAAAATGGTATCATGCCTGTGACTCCTCAGTGAACCATTAGATTGGAAAATAACTGGCTGTACCATGAGACAAAGATGCTGCTGGTATTTTCTTGGAAAGGTAGAAATTAATAATTTAGCAAATCTTAATAGCACAAGCAGCGTATTACTGAATTAATAGTAGGATGGAATGAAATTTTTGTCAAATGGAAAAATAATATATCTTTCAACTGTTGCTGAATTTACAACATCTCTTTCAAGTATTAACCACTGTGATATCAGGTCCGTCTTACTTCTTCAGACTATGAAATTTTTGATTGAGAAGTTTTCTCTACCTTAAAACAACAACAAAAAAAAAACAAACAAAAAACTGAAAAACATGGTATGCTAAATCTCTGAGGTCTTGTTTCCATAAAACATAAAAAAATCGGAGTGTAAGTTAGATTTAGATTTACTTTTGAATTAATTAATGTCTCATTCAGACATTCTTAATAAAGAAGAAAAACTTTGACAGATGAGTTGGTTTTGTAAATCGCTGCTGGTGTAGTGTAGGTTAGCAGATTTGGTTGACCATTGATTTAACTTGCTCCAAATTTGAAATCCAATTTGATGTGCAAGATGTGATTTCATTGCTTCATGCTCCTCCCTTCCCCTTTCCTTTTATAGGATAACTTTTCTCTTGTCTTAAATATTTTAGGAAATACCTGACAGATCACAGTTTCATTTATTAGCAAGGAGATGTCTAACTTTGGGGTAATTCCCGTTTGTGCCTTTCTTCAACTCCAGGTAGTAGCTGCTATCCACCTCCATTGCGTATCTATCATTAGATTTTGCTTTATGTTATAAATGCTACAGTGTTTTCAATGACTTGAAAATGTTTTACTCTAGCTCTTTCTGTAATATATGATTAATTGCCTTCATTTCTCGTGGCTACACTTTGCTTCCAAATGTAAGTGAAACCTGCTTTCTGTGCTCCTTAAATCAAAGACTCGGACTTGTACTGGTGATGTACTGGTGATGGTGCTTGCTTTACTCTCTGAACATCACTGTCTTCAGGAAAGCCAGCTGATTTCTTACCACAATTTAGCAGGGTCTTAACACAGCTCCTCCCTGTGTGTTTGCCTGCTTGGTGGGCAACAGCTTCCTCTTGGTCTCCTGTCAGGAACAGAAGTTTGGTAGGAAAAGATCAGAGTTGTCAGTACAATGTGTCATGGGAGGAGAGCATCTATGTCATTGTAGACGGCAAGGAATTTGCAGATTAAAGTCCCAGGTAATCAGAGGATAGAGGTCAAATGAACAAATCACCTCTGCTCCCCAAACAAAAAAAAACATTTTCTTGCCAAGAAAATATTTCTTGGGACTTGGTAGAATTGGACCGGAGAAGCCAATCCAGACCATAAATCTTGTTTAGCCATGAGCATGTTATTGGGATACGCTCTACAACAGTTTTGCTCAGACTAAATGCTCAAGTAAGTTCAATTCAAATATGCCGATTCTCCATGTAATTAGTTTAAAAATATTCAAGGGTCGTTTATTACCTACAAATTTAAACTTGAATAAAAAGTGGGGAAAAACAACACAAACTTTTATTACAGCCGTGTGAGTCATTTAAATATCACCATGTTGATCTTTGCTTGAGAATCTGAAAATTAAACTGTTTAGATCATTTCAATTGAAGAGACCAGAAAATGTGAAACTATGAAAAGCTAATTGGATGAAATAATTTGTGTATTTTAGTAGGACTTACCTGCCAGGGTCCTTTTCTTAAAAATAAATATATAAATAATGTAGAAATTCTTCTTCCCATTTTCACTCCTTAGGTGTAGATACTCCTTGCGAAGAAAAATGATTCAAAACAAATGTGATGGGACTTGTGTTTAGTATTGTCTCTGTTTTTCTGTTTCATTTGAAGGTCATTCTGTGAGATTACTGGGTCAGAAAAAGGATAATGGAAAACGTTTGGGAGGAGCACGACTAGATTTGCCAAAAATCAGGAAGAATCCACTTATAGAAATCATATCCGTCAATACAGGGTAAGAAACTTCTGAAATTACATAATATTTATTACTACTGAGCATTTCAGTTCATCATTTTCTGCAGGCTTGGCTTATAACTCCTAAAGTTTACAGAAAGAGGAAGGATGACCACTTGAAATTATATATTTTTTTGGCATGCTTTCTTTCTGCAAAATAAATCCCTGCTTATTTGGTGCAAAGCTTGTGCTGCTTCTGGTCCTTGTATCTAGCTTCTTAAAAAGGAAAATTTGATGGGGAGGGGATTATTTTTGTCTATTTTGCTCTTTCGAGTTTTTTAGAAGGCAGTTCTTGAACATCATTCTTACTGCTAAGATCTGTAAATATTTCATTATCTGTCTAGATGTATTAATGGCCAGATTAGACATGTTCATTCTTTTATTGCTGTACCCTTTGGTGATACATTTATAAAGAGTTATCAGATTCAAATTTCAGCCTTGGCTTCAGGTCTGTCTATCAAGATTGCCATTTCTCATCTGTAAGACTGTGAACATTTTCCTGTTTTGTGTTTTGCTTTGAGGGATTGCATTTGTAATCCCCCCTCAGCTGATACCTTCCTTTTCCAGACTGCATTTAGTCATCTCTGCTCAGTCATTTCCCATTGGGTCTATATCTCCCCGCTAAAAAAACAAGTCCTCTTCTGATTTTTTTCTATCCGTCTCCTCCGATGTAGTAATTTCCCAAGTGGTGAAATATAAAATGCTTTGTTCCAGGCACTCCAGGTAGATGAACACTTACTAGAAGAAACATTACAGTATATCTTGGCTTTCTTCATTTTTAAGTCTAGCACTTTTGTAAATGTTTCATAATATAATTTATAACATACTGTCCTACATTTACTTTCATATCTTTAGGTATTCTTTTGTTCATATTTTGCTGTAGTAGCTGGTGTGCTATTTAGATCAGAGTGCTAGTTCAAGATTGTGTGGTTATTTTTCTTCCTCTAACATAAATATGTGGATGACAAGTTGTCATATTGCTGAGTTATAATACTTTTAAAACTGCAGCTTCGTGTAGTATTTGGTTTTCTTTCTTTCTTTGTTTTTTAAGCCCTTTTTGGTGCACTTAAAATGTGAGCTACGTGTTCTTTATTGTCTTTCCCATTGGCATCTTGTCTGTGCCTATGTAATCAAAATCCTTTTTTTTGTGATTAAAAATACACAAAGTTTTCTTTTTAATTTGGTTATTTATAGGTTTCAGATGGTTAAAAAAAAAAAACTTTTCTATCAATACGAGTCACAAACATTTGTAATAATGTGCTGTTGTCAGGAATGTAAACTGATTTAGACTGTTTTTTTTACATATCTTCTAATTTGTAATATCATTTAAGATAATAAAATGCATTGTTATTTACAGTAATAGATTTTTACTAGGCTAACGATAGATGTATCAGCAAGAGGCTACTACAGGGTATAAACACCACCACACAGCTGATCAGTGGCAACCGATCTTTACAGACTTTTCTTATTCTGAAAATAAATACTTTCCTTTCCAAAAATATTTTTCAAACTGACCAAATTATAGGCAATTAACGTCTTCCTAAGATGGTGGCCCAGGAAAGCCTTTTTATCTGGGACCTGACAGTTGATTAAAAACTCCTTACTTTGATTAGCAGTTATTGTTTGCTTTAAGTAAACACAAGGTGTATTTTACACGTTTGGAATGTCTAAGAATACCAGGAGCTACAACAAAGTATTTATTTCCTGCAGACTAGGGCAGAGAATACCAAAGTGCTTCAAAATCCTCTCGCAGGTTGGTTGAATATGGTGGCTAACTAACCAGGGCCGTGCTGTGTGTTACGTTGCTCCCTCAAGGCGCGCTGCCTGTCCCGCAATACAGGTTGTTGCTTTTCCCTGGCCTTTCTGCCCGGGTGTTGCTGAGGCCTCTTTAGGCCGTGACTGGAGATAGGCCTGGGCATGGACACACCAGTTAAGCTCAGACTCTAGAGCCAAGCTGGGATCCTGGCCTGCAGGGCTCTGTGCAGGCCCCAGTTGCGCTAGGTAAAGGCCACGAAGGCCCCGTGGTGTGTAAGCCATTTTATAAATGGGGTCTTAATGAACTCTTGGCTTCTACTGTAGCTCTGCAGGGGGAAAGCTACATTGCTTGAACATGTGTACCCCACAGCCCCAGAGCATTAGAGTCCTTGATGGCTTGTGTCAGCCCCATCTCCCTCTCCAGGAACATGAATATCTTATGCGTTGTGCAAGCTTGAAATTCTGTTCTTTCATCATTTTTCCATCTCAAGCAGTTTTTCAGTTTTATGGTAAGTTAGGGAATACGAAGATCAAATTTTTTCAAGAGCTGCATTTTAATTTTATATGAGGTCACAGAATATTCTCTCTATATATTGCATTTCAGCATTTGTTTAAGATCAAGTCTGTAAAATGCAAGTGGACCTATATGGCCAAGAAACTTAAAACTTTCAACTCTCTGTTTTTTTAATGTGGACATTTGAAGAAAATATATTTGATTTTGTTAACTTTTGTCCCAGTCTAAAACTTACCAGTGCTAAATGTTTTTCTATTTACTTTTGATGGCTAGATTCCCATAAGGTGTTAGATAACATAGTAATAATGCTTGTAAGAAGTCTGGAAATACTTTAATGGCATGCATAGGTTAATAGCCCTGCCTGACTAGCTTTTCAGTATTAAAAGTGAATCATAGACCTCTTCAGTGCAGCCGATCTCGATGTCTGATGAACAAGAAATATCATAGACTTTCTACCTAAGATGGCACCCAGATGAGCAGAAATTGGGGGCGGAGGGGAGGAGGGGTGGTGTTTATGAAGATTTTTTTTTTGTTTTTTTTTTTTTTTTTTTTTAGCAGTAGTTTGGGCTTGTAGTTTCAGTCCCTCTATATTCTGTTCCTGCTGTACCATTTCACAGCATGTGTCTTCTCCAGAAGCAGGCTCAGCTCTTCCTATTACAATACAACTTTCATACGAGACAAGTGTCCCACAGGGACCAGAGTAACTGCAGCTCTGTACTGCATAGCTCTCATGAGAAATGGGAACATGGTCATAAACAAGACAGACAGGGATTATAAAGCAGCTGGTCCCTATGTGCTGATCCGTGGTGGTCGCTGTGTGCTAGACCATGGCATATATGCCATGGTTCTGCCTGGCTGTAGAGCGACGGCCTCTTACTTAAAGTGAGCATATACCAAAATTGTTTAGGTATCAATTAGCATGCACCAGAATTTTTCTAAGTAGAGGAGTAAATTAGAAGTTGGTAATTGTCATAAAAAGAACCCCTGCTTCTGATGGCCCACTACAGAAACTCAGGGATATCACCATGTTGTCCAGATTTTTGGCTAATTGGACTGGCTGAGCTAGCTTCTTACCTTTTTGTGATATTTAGCAAACATCAGCCGCACTTATGAGACTATCTGCTAAATTGCTTTGACCTCTGACTCCTTTATAGCCTTTGGGATGACTTTTTTGCCCCCCTCTGCTGAAGGTGGTAAGATATTTCAGTCATAGACTCATGAGCTCAATGAAAAAGTTATTGCTGTTTTGGCTTTCTGTATTTTTTGATGTGTACTCTCCCCTAGCATGATATGATCTCTAGGTTAAAAATAATAATAATAATAAAAATCCTTCTATTGTGTGAAAAAATGAATTACCTGCCGTTTGACAGTGATAAACTTGTTTTTTTGGCAAGCTCATAGACGTATCTATCCAACTATCCCACAATGTTGTCAACAACTTCCATCTTCTAAAACATTACTGTCCCCATCTTGAGTGAATACTTAATTTGAACTACAAATTACTTCCTATTCTGTAACAAAAAAAAGACTAAATACCTACAGATTGGGTTTCATGTCTTAAGTAGATTTTTACCTTGTTCATAAATAGCATGCAATTTTTCTATGTTTTAATGCTTAACTTTTCAAGATACTCTGCAAGTGATTTAGTGCAATTACCAGAGGATTTTGATTTAAGAATAAAAGATCTATGTATCTTTTGACTCACATTCAACTTTGTGCGTGTAGAGGCAAAATAGTTCTTCTGTTGATAATAGTATTATACTTATTATATAATGCTATAAATGTATTTATGGATATTTGCAGTATACTTCAGTGATGTAATTACTTTGACCCTATCTGAGCTATCATGTCATATGGATAATATAATGTCAAACAGTCACTATTGAGCTCAAACATGATGCCATTCCAGAGCATATCAAGCAATTTAGTCTCAGAAAACAGGGCTAGTAATCCTGGAAAGCCTATAGTCTCACAAAAGGTCACCTCTCCACCAAAACTGTGGATATTTATTTATTTTTTCACTTTAATCAGTGTTTTGCATGAACATAATTTTTGCTTCCGACTGTACTATATACTAGACGTATTTAACTAGTTGTGTACAGTATAACCAATCTTTTTGGTTTGACATAGCAGCTCACAGAATAATTTATATAATAAAAATGTGTGAAATGTTTGAATATGTAATGAAAATACATAACTGTTTGTATCTGGAAGGCGTTTTAATTTTTAGCATACCATCTGAAAAATTGGTATTCCAAAACTTGCAGAAACCACACTGCTGTAACAGAGGGAAGAAGAAAGAGTTGTTTACAACAGAAAGTTTTTTAAAAGCCTACTTTTTTTTATTATTTTTTTGCCTAAGGTCTCTTTCCACTGCAGCTTACTGTAAGTCACATCCAGGGTCATTATTTCCTAATTAGTATATTTAAATAGGGTATTGATGATGGCCTCTGAAAGATTGCTCTTTCTCAGTTATTGCTAATTTCTTGCAACTTTAATAATTCACATTTAAAGAAAGGAGTATAAAAGTATTGCAGTATTGCATTTATTTGAAGCACTGTGCTAGATTGTGCTACACAGTAACAATTTCATCAAGTACATTCAAAAGCAGGGGGGAAAAAAACAAAAAACAATTACCAGAAATTGTCAGGAAGAAGTGATATATGGGTGTGGGTTACATTCTGCTCTTGCAGTTGTGTTGCTTTAGCAATTTCTACATTGCAGGGTGAGCAAACTCTCTGTTTTGTGTCCTCATTACTGAGGACGTGCCCTGTTCACCTATGCTTCCTGGGGAGCGGGAAGGACTGTGCTCCACTAGTTCGTTTATTTTATTGGTTGGTGTAAGAGAGTAAATTGAGAAGGAAAAGGTTGTTGGGTTGGGGGTAGGAATGATCATCATCATCTTTCCTGTTATGTAGCTTGGCTTCTGTCTTCCTCCAAATGTCAGAGATCAGTCACAGATGATTTGGTAGGGTAGGTGTGTGCTGTTTTCAGTGTCCAAACCAGCACCTTTGGTATCCCGTTAATGGGAACTGCTCATACACTGAAACCAAGAGCTGAGAGCAGGAGTTACACCTCTGGTCATATGGAGACCAGAGATCGTGGAGACTGCTAAAGTCCTCTGGGTTCCTCGGGCATGGTCAATTTTGTTGGAATATCTGAAGTTTAGAATAATAAATCCCTTTCTCCTGTAGGTGGTCATTGGAGTCTTTGATTTCTCTCACTGTTGCACATGGTTGTTTTGTCATCTCTGTTCCTGAAGATGGCTTTGAAATGTAGGTGTGGTGGATGTGAAGGAAACCTTCTGCAGGTTCTTTTGGAGTAAATAACTCTTTTAGCATGCTGAGCTCAAAGGATGACCCTGAATTTGAGATCATCCCTCAGTAAGGTGGCTATACATCAAATGTTTACTGTCTTCTCTTTTAGGTCTACTGCCTTACTATTTTATAATAAGGGCATAAACTTTTCACTAATGATTTGCCTGAAATTATCTTTTTTTTTTCCTTATGCTTTATCAGTGTTATCTTTATGGCACATCTCTTAATTTGTGTCATCGTTACCCTGCTGTCTTACTCCTTCCTCATTTTTGGTGTCTTCACTACTCACTTTTTTGAACTTACCACTCACATCTTTGAACTCAAACCATGCTCATTTCCGTCCATGGACTTTCAAATATAGAACTTGCTAACCCTTTTGCTGTGACATCTGAATTTGTCTCAGTCCATGCTGCCTGTTCAGTGGCCAAGTTATCCTGAACTGGAGCTTCTTCCCTTCCCATATGTGGGCTAGAGCGTGACCCCTTCCCAAGAGTGGTTTTGAGTAAAAGGATGTGTTCCTTAGTACATCAGATAACCTGCAGTTGTGACATTATTTGTGGTATAATTTCAAGATTAGTAATAATTTTTTTTTGATTGTGTTCCTTGTTGGTGGTGTCAGATGCTGTTTGAATGCCTCTAAGATGAGTGTTTATTTTTATGAACAACAAGCTGTGTCTCCTGTTCCAAAGAGTGTTCAGCCAGTCCTTCATTAAGCCTGCTGACGTGTGACACGTAAGAGTTCTTCCAGTAAACACTGGTTCCTTTGGCATCACTCTGCTATTCAAGATGATATGCAATGGCAATTTCATAATATCTACGAGTACTGCCAAAAATATATATATATATATTTTATTCTCCTGTTCTTATAATGAGGGATTTTGCACCTGGTTCTTCAGTGGTGCAGTTGGGGGACATATCAAAGTGAATTGGTGTCTAGTCTGCATTATCCGTTTGGCTCTTTCTGTAGTTCAGTCATATGCTGTTTACATGCAGCGAGGTGTTCTTGGTGTAGTCAGAAGGTGTGTGTTGGTAAAGTTGCCATAGGCAAAAACCATTGCAAAATATTGTTTGTACACAACAAACATTCCTGGTCTTCAGTTCTTGCTGTGAAGTATTTAGTGCTCATATAATTTTTTGAGCTATCAACTTAAGGATTTCCTGTGTTACCAGGATTCTTTATTGAAGTACTCATAAATGCAACTATTGGATTTCTTTTGGATCTACTGAAAAACTTCTCCACTGAGTTGGAATAAAATTGATTGTTTTGATTGTTTCCATTTTTGCACATTGGCTTCCTCTCTTATAAAGGTTTTTTTTTCCAGCCTCACAAATCTTAGCTTTTTCTGCATATGCCACCATCGTGATTAAAAATTGCATCAGCCTGCTGCTTATGCATTCTGTTATTTGTCTTTTTGCTCTTGTGTGTCTCATCTTCAGGAAAAACTTGCTATTTCACAATTCTCTTAAGAAATGCAGGGAGGCTTATAAAAGTTGCCAAAAATTGCTGAGGAATCCCATGAACTACAGTACCCCACAGCTCTTCAAGGCAGTGAGAAAAACAGCAAGACTCACATGCTCTCACTGCGTCATCTCATAAAGCTTTGGGCTGCTTTGGGCATATTTGTGCTGCTTCGTCACTAGGTGGCTTCCCACACTCTGCACTCGTGTTAACCCAAAAGGAAGATGACCAAAATTTTAAGACTATTCACAGTTTTTAAGTTGGGCTACTTGGGTAGGACGGGAGGAAGGGGAGCGACCTTGATTTCCTTTAGTGCAACTGTGCTATAAAGATTTCAGCAGTTCCAAATGATTCTTTTTGCTACTGTATTCCTGATTATTTCAAGCTGTAATGCAGAAAGCAGACAGCTTTATCATATTTGGTATCTGTGTACAGGTTAGCACAGAATGTTTTTGTGGGGCTTCCTGCCCTTCTGTTTGACAGATGATGACATCCAGCTGCCAGTTTGGATCACAGAATGTGCTAGTCTGCTTGAATGAGGAAAGCTGTGTTTGAAGTTCCTTGCAATACCTATTGTATGTCCTTAATTCTGACCCCAGTATTTTTTCTGAGGTTGGAGATAAATTCCTCCATGTTGAGAAAAGTCTTCGTTTGCATCCCTTCTCTTAACGCCCACGTATGTATTTCCTAAGGGACATCTGGGCAGAATCCCAAGAAATATATATATTTTTTTCATTTCTCAGATTCCAGTAGATACTGAGAAGTAACCTCATATTTAATAATACCAATTGATACTGTGTTGTCTCCTAGCTATCCACATTAAAAAATTCGTAACTAAAACAAAAAAATGAGCACCGGAGTAGGCATTCCTTTGAAAAAAAACATTCTGTTATTCTGAATGTATGTTAGTACAAGAAATGTCTGTGCTTTTTAAAATACTCTTCACTGGGGATTTTCTTTTCTTTTCTTGGCCTATTTTAAACACTGTTGTACAGCTTGAGAGTTTAAAGTTAAGTGCCTATGTCTTTACTGCTCCTCAGCTGAGTCGGGTAACTTCAGTTGCCTAATACTGGCAACCTCTTTTGTTAGCACTGGGAAAACTTCTTACATGTCAACTAAAATGACAATGATAAACAGCAGAATTGTCCTAGCTCCAGCCAACAAGGAACATTGCTCCACGGCTGTGAGTCGACGGGTCCAGCATCACGGAGGAGCTTTAGTCATGTACGTTGGGCAAGTGCAGTTATTTCAGTATTTTCAGTAACTCTGCATAGTTATGGTTGCTCAGTTTTGATCTGACCTCTCTGTTCTTGTCCAAACAGTCTGTATGAAATATCCATTCAGTCTCATTAGGTCAAGATGGATTTTCTTTTTTGAGGCCTTTTTGAGGCAAATGTCATAAGGGATGTGCACAAAGAGAAACTGGAATTGAGTGACTTGGTATCTGAAACATACTGTGGTTGGGTTTGGTCTTAGATTGACTTACATTTTAATGAAAAAACTTCCTCCTACAAAGGGTGGGCTCCAAAAGTTTTAGATTTTGCATTATCTGAATGTATGTTTTATGACAGTCTTGCTGATTTTTATAGTGTTTTTTTTTAATCTCTCATCTTAAGTCATTAATTTTAAGGCACTTTATAGCATGTCTATGCTAATTACACTATGTTCTCTTGGATCTGTTCTTATTGGAAATTCAAAATGTGGATTTTTTTGGTGGGATGAAATTTTCCACTGATCAAAAAAAAAACTTTAAAAAGTTGCATATTTTTACATTATTATTCTTGATCCTCATCCTTGAAATGCAAGATAGTTTAATTTTTCTTTTTTTCAGATTCCTAAATGTAAAAACAACCTATTCACCACCATACTGAATTGAGCAATGGTTTTACTTGTTCTTCAAATAGTTTAATACAAAAAAAAATGCCTAGGGCAAATTTCTGCACTTCTCTTGCTATAGCTTTTACTTCAAGATGCGTGAAAAATAGTAGTAGTATTTATATCATGGATACATTTCAAAGAGGCAGTTTAAGTCCCCATTGCCATCCTGTTCCCCACCTCCCCCCACTTTGCAATTTAGGCAGTAAAACAATAAATTTTGCCTGGAAACACGACTTTTTCTCCAGCAAGACAAATTACTAAAAAAACTGTGGGAATAATGTTTTTGACTTTTCTCTTGTGTTTTTACTTTAACCTTTCTGTTGTACCAAGACAAATCTTCTCCAGTACCCAAATGAGTGTTAATACCTGCTAGCACAAAAGAGACAAAACTCCTGTGTTTCTGGTCCCTTGAGGTTTCAGGGATATCTGCAAGTTGCAGCTTGAGGAACTGAAGTCACTGAATAGGTAGATGCTGAGGTGTCTGCAGACTTATACTGGAGATTATGGTGCAATATTTCTTCACTAAATGGAGGGAAAAGACCCATCCAACCAAGCAACCAAAAAAACCATGAGAAAGATTGCAAGACAAAAGGTAATTCCTTCCTTCACCAAGTTGGTACCTCTTTGTGATGGTACAGGAGATCCGTGTCTGCATGTGCCTTTTTATTTATAAAGTATTATTGAGTAGCATGCCCCAATAAAGAAGAGGGCCATTTGAAAAGTGGGTGGAGATGTTTTTTTCTCTGACTGATTCCTAAGTTGTATTTGGAATCTCTTGAAGAACTAGATCAATGCAGTGTACCACAGTCACTAGTGAAAGTATTTCACAGATTTCCTCTTTTTTTTTTTTTTTTTTTTTTTATAGAGAGTAACTATGAGTTTTCTTAAGCAAGCAGTTGATATCCTTGCTTGTCGTAAGTCCAGGTTTGAGAAGAAGGAAAAAGTGGTGGTAAGATAAGGTGTTGGATCCCTACTTAGGCTACAAGAAAGAATTTGTGTTTATTTTTTTAAAGAATGCTAATGCCTATTATATTCTGTTGGAGGCTGAAGCTTATACAAATATAGTATGAATAGTGATAGCTTAAAGTGTCTGTGTCTGTAGGTAGCCGGGTGATAGCCTTCTATAGCACTTGTGAAAGTACAAGCCGCTCGCGTGCCGTATCTCAAGCACTGTCCTTGAAGTTCCCTTTCATAAGCTTGATAAAGAGCTTTTGACTCCTGTCATTAAATAAAACACCTTTGCAAACAGGCAAGACCTTAATGGATTGAATCTAAATATGACAGTTGATAACCTAATATTATCTCCTGTATATGATCATGTCAAGACGGGCGTTCTTTACACCTCTGTTTAATCTGTTCCTTTCTCCTTTGCCTTTATCTCCTTCTTCAGGGACCCGCCCTGGTTGTCTACCTAACAAAAACATGAATTAAGATGAGATGCACCCCAAAACTCAAGCATGTGTTTCTGTTAGAAAAAGTGCAATGTGCTCTGTGGGACGCGGCGGCAGGGAGCTTCCTCCTCATTTGTTGGTGTCCCTGCTAGCAAACACAGAAGCTTGCAAAGGCTGCCTGCTTTTTCCCCTTTGGCGTGGTGCTGCCAGGGAGTCTAGAAACCAGCTTGTTCTCTTGCTGGGATTTTGTCGTGATTAGTTAGAATAGAATTTATCCTTGGCCATGGAATTTAGTTATCCTTCACTGAGGGAGGGAAAAACTTTCTCTGCCATAGCTCTGTTGCTCTGAAGCTCTGCATTTGGCTTCAGGGAAAATAATAAAGGTTCGTGGTAGAATGGAGAGATCTTGATAAGGAATGAAAATTGAATTTCACTTTAACTTCCCCTGGTCATAACTGGTTACAGTGGTCCTCTATGGTTTTGAGATTTACATCTGCCTTCCCCTTTTGCAGGGATTTTTTCAAATCTGTAACTGTGGCATGGCTTGGGGACTTTTGTGATTGTGTGATATTGAAATAAATATAAACAGCAAGGGGAAAACCCACCCAGGATTCTCTGGGAAAGGCAAACACTGTGTGGGACCGTGCAGTTGCTTTGTGCTGGGGGAGGCCATCACTCAGAGGCAACTGTTGGGATGTGACACCTCAGAGGGAATTACTCTGAGCGATGGGTTCCCCATTCTGTGCAGGATGTATCCCCATTTCCTGACTTGAACACATTTCCTTTTCGATGCTGTAAGCCTATTTAGTCTCAGGAAAGAGGAACTCTAATTCCAAATTCCTATCCTGCTAGGCAGAGTGAAATATTCCCATTGGAAATACCCAGGCCCGAGCTTCTGTCTCTGTAACTTAACATGCTGAATTTCATCAGCTTGATTTACAGCAAGACTTCAATGTTTTTCTCTTTTTTCTTTCTTCCTGCTGTAAAAAATATGTTTTCTATTTTTCCTAAAGTAACCATGCATAACTTTTGTTTTTAGAGTTTATCTCTTGGAAGAGAAATAGCGTTCTAGCATTTTTTAGGAATTTGGTTGATGTGTGTATACTTTATGAAAAGGAGCTATTTAAGCAAAGGTCAAGTACAAAATTGTCACTCATCACATGCTTATCTAACTTATTTTTAAACTAATACACAAGTGTCTAACTATCACATGGTCTTTCTTGCATTGCAGACTGGTGCCAGACATAGTGTCTTTTTTTTTGTTTTTAGGAGATAAATGTCTCCTCAAATGTATTTGTTTTTAGTAAGTGTGTTTGTAAGTCATGTATATCATAAAATGTTGAATCATTTTGCAGAAGGTAGCATAAGTCTCCACATTTTAGAATGACACTAAGCTTAAAACTGCAGCTAGGGAAATGTTTACTTGAAGGATTTGTTTAGTCATCTATGTTCCTTTGTTCCAGCAGTCTGTGTTTTGGATCTTTGTTAAAAAGTTTAAAGAAAAACTCACTTAACTAATGGATTATTTTTTCCTTTGAATTAGTTTTTGGGTTTGTTTGTGCTTAAGAGCATTTCTTTTCCCAGGCTATAGATCATGGACCTATATCTGTTGTTTAGAAAAGTAAAATACCATTGTTTTAGTTTGACTACTCAGACACGTACTGAAATTTTGTCTTCTATTTTAGAAATATTTCTTTATTATATTGCAGTGTAATATCTTTGAGGTTTTGGTCATAATTATACCACTTAAACGCGAAATAGTCTAGGTGGAAGTTGTAAGTAACCGAGGGGAACATGTGCTTACAAGTTCACAGTCTATTTATGTAAATATCAACATCTTCAGGAAAGTTTAGATTTATAGTTGAGCATTGCTGAATGAATCATTTCTGTAATTCTATAATTACATTTCAGTAATTCACAATAATAAAGTTGACATCTGTTCGCCATGCACGCTCTAACCATGTAAATAACCTTTGAATTCAGACTAAAGTCTGTCTCCAGTCTGTCTCCATTCTGCTTGAACAGCAGGCACAAGTTAGTGCTGTGCTTGCTGTTCTGGTTTGTGCCTGCAGTTTGCAGGGAAATGCAGAGAAATTCTGCTGTTTCTCTATTTGATGTTCAGCAGTGTTTCACAGAATGGTTGAGGTTGCCAGGGACCTCTGGAGACCACCTAGTCCAACCCTCCTGCTCAAGCAAGGTCATGCAGAGCAGAATTGCCCCGAACTGTGTCCAGACAACTTTTGAATCTGCCCAAGGATGAAGACTCCACAACCTCTCTGGGCAACTTGTTGCAGTGCTCTGTCACTCTCCCAGTAAATAAATTTTTCCTCGTGTTCAAACGGAACTGCCTGTTTTTCGGTTTGTGCCCATTGCTTCTTGTCCTGTCACTGGGCACCACCAAGAAGAGTCTGGGCCCTCTTGACACCCTCCTGGAAGATGTTTACATACCTGGATAAGATCCCCCTCACCCTGCTCTTCTCCAGGCTGAAGACTCTCAGCTCCCTTGATAATTTTACTAGCCCTTTGCTGGACTCTCTTCAGTAGCTCCATGTCTCCCTGGTCCTGGGTCCCGGTACTGGACACTGCACTGCAGATGTGGCCTCAGCAGGGCTGGGCAGAGGGTTGTTCGCATCCCTCCACCTGCTGGCAGTGCCTTTCCAAGTGCATCCCTGGATAATGTCGGCTACTTTTGTGTGGCAACAGGCCATTCTAAAGGTAGAAATACCTGTATATAAAAAAGTCACATAACTGATGTAAAACTTGTACTCGGTTCTATATCACTCATTTTGTGTCTTATGTATGTGAGTTTTCTTTTCTTTTTTGGTTGTTTTTAATTTCTTCCAGTTGAGGGATATGTATGTGAAAGCCAGTCGTAGTCAAGTGTTAGGAAGAGCTGCCTGTTGATAAGAGTGTGCATCCAAATAACTCTGTCTGCTGGTATTGTAAACTTCAAGTGCCTTCTGATTAGCATAAAAATCTTTTGAATGCAGAGAAGAATTAAGAACTTCTGATCTGAGTCTGTATCTTAGCCCTGGTATTTAATGTTTATATGTAGTTATATATTTATATACATGTGCTTAAGGACATGGTTTAGCAGGCAGGGTGGTAATGGGTTTACAGATGGACTTGATAATCTTGAAGGTATTTCCCAAACATGATTCTATGTATGTTCCCTTCTCTCTTTATGAACTAGGTATGTATCCCTTGAACCCCTCCTGAAAGCTGGGTTAGTGCAAATTGCATTTTCCAGGTGCTTTTCAAGCAGCTAACATCTAACATATGAGTTTTTTTGCAATTCAAACAGCTGCAGAACTTACCTTGGAGACTACTATGAGATTTTTAATCATTAAATTTAAATCTGACCCTGTTTCTCTACTGGCTGTGCATTCTGGCAGCTTATTTGCTTTATAGGTGCTGTTTCATTGCGTGGAAATACAGTGAGGTGGCATAGTTTGTAGACTTAAAATCAAATATGAGAGTGAACATGGATTTTAATAAAATAGTAACAGTTAACTAAAATATCATTGTGTGAGATATGCTATGAAATGATTTTCAAAAATAACAAATGAGATGAAGCAAGGATATTTACTATGTTTTTAAGGTGCTGGGTTCCTGTCATAACAGAAAGCACAGTCTGAGGATTGTGATTTAATGTTTTTTCTATTCTTATTCCATAGTTTCTTCTTCTTCTTTCACAGTTCATAGTCTCTTCTCTGGAACTTGATAGTCATGGGTTAGAGTTCATCATCTTGTCCCTTGTCTAAATACAATTAGTTTAACCACAACATTTTTTATGCAACTGTCTTAATGTCAAAAATGTTATGTATTTTGGGGGGGAGGATAGACTAGATAAGCATTTGAATATATGATTAGGAAAGGCAAAATAAATATATTCTAATTAGGATTTTGTAGCTACAAACATTTTTTGAATATACATTGTTCAAAAAATGCCCCCAAAATATTTGTGGTTGGAAAAATGCCCCCAACCTGCCAAATGAATTTAAAATTGTTCAAAAACAAGGATGTTCTTGCTGAGAAATGATGTGTAGGCTTCAGCTCTCCCTGGTACATTGTATGAAAACAGTGATGAAATACAAGAAACCAAAGTAGATCTGCATGTTTGCTCTATTTTTGGTTGGTGGGGGAGACATTACATTGTTACAAGGGCATAGGACTTGCTCCATCAGTTATTAAAATACTGAGAATGAGTTTTTCAGTGCTAACTGCTTTTGTTTCTTTAGCAATGTTTCAGAAATCTTGGGTGCCTGTGTGTATAACAATGCTATTTTCCTTTTAGGGTATTGTGCTGCATATGTTGGCTCAGTTTATGAACCTTCAGCAAAAGCAGAATAAGACTTGGTATTCTTTATGATTTTAATAAAATCCATTTAATATAAAAAGATTACAAGACATTCAGATGGGAAAAATATATATCATTTTGCCAGGAATATTTATATGCTTTTATATTATTTATGCATATCCTTTTAAGAAGGATTTTCTGTTAATTAAGTGTTAATTAATGTATCATATAAGTAATATGATACAGGTAATTGTTTACTTGCTACTCTGGTATCTGCTCTCCTGGGTTATATTTGAATAATGTATACCTTGTTTTATTTTGAATAGTTTTCTTATGGAATTAACATGTGGATAAAGGTAGTGTTCCCTTTTGAAATGAAATTGTGCAAGTAATACCATAAATACTCAGTAAATACAGTGGCTTTTTTGTGTCTGTCTAAATCAGCTGAAATGACTACATTTTCCAACTGGAATAATGCTCTTCTGAAAAGTAAAGCACAATGAGACAAACCTGTCTCTGTCAATTGTGCTGAGACTGAAAACTCAGGCTCTAGCACTGTATGAACTGCCTCAGACATGAAGAGATGCACAATGCACTGTCCTGTGTGCTTGTTGAAGGGCTTCTTTCTTGGGCTGTTCGTGTAGTGCATTCAGATTTTCTTTTTCGTGTCGATTTGTTTTACGCTTGCGATGTAGGTTTGTTTGCAGCAGGCTAAAGGGAGTTTAGGATTCTTAAGTGAATTCAAGTTTAAGTGCATTTAAAAGTTTAAATGAAGCCAAATATAAGTCATAACAAAGCTGACAAAATTTCACCATTTTTTTATAAGACTTATTTACAGTTTGGGTTGGCACGAGCATTTCCAAAGGATTATGGAGATGTGCAAATATACTGGTTTAAGGGAACTGAAAGCCCAGAATTTTATTGGCTTTACATAGTATATATGTATGATTATATGAAGCTTAGAGGAATATTGGTTAATGTTACACAAAAGTAAAGAAAGGCAGAAAGCAAAGCGGGATTTCATTGCGTAAACAGGGAAGAATCCATTTCCATGTGCACTCACATTCTCCATGTCCAGCATACGGATACAGTGCCCCTCTACAGTGTCCTGTGTTGTTTGTTCTGCGGCAGGAGTGTGGGGATGGTACCGGCCTTGTTTGCACGGAATTGGGTATCCCTGTCACCTTTACATTCACAGAGTTCTTGTGCTTTCTTCTGTGGACTCTCATCTAAATCATCCATACCATTCTGGGGAGCATTTTACTGATGTCCGATTATTGGCTCTCTGCTCTAACAGTCTTGCTAGGTGAGGTCCTTACCTGCTCTTGTATTAATGTGAGCCATCAAATCGTCATGTCATACGTGCAGACAGTGTGTGGCCATCGTGTTAGTATCACATTCTAAGTGTGCATGATAACAAACTGTACCAACGTGTACCAGAGGGGTTCATACTGCCTGTGGTATATTTTGTCTCATACTTTTCTGTAGTTTTCATTGTGCAACCTGGACTTGGTTTTTTCTTCTTCAGTTTCATATCATCTGGTTCCTCTTATCTCTATAGTTGAAGCATTGCTTCCTGGGGTTGGAAGCGTGCTCTCCTTCCCTGCTGTCTATGTGTGTGTGTGTCTGTGCACACATATATGCAGACACAAATGATGCTGGAGCAAGCTGGGGAGTGCCAAGAACAGATAGCATTGGTACTGGGTTCCAGCATCTCCAAGATGTTAGATCAGCTGTGGTGCAACTTGTTTCAATACTTGACTGCTGTCAGAAAAAAATATATTTTTCTTAGTGTCTGATGGGAATTTTCTGTGTTTTAACTTGTCTGTTGCTTCTCGTGCTATCACCATGCACTTCCAAGGATAGTCCTAAGACTAAGCAACCCAGTTCTCTTGGCCTCTTCTCATGTGTCATGTACTCGAGCTCCATAATCATCTTGGTGGCCCTCCACTTGACTTGCTCAAGTGTGTCAGTGTCTGTCTTGTCCTAGGGAGCCGCAAACTGAGCACAGCACTGCAGATGTGGTCTTTAAAGTGCCAGACAGAGGGCACTTACCATCTCTTGCTCAGTCCAGGAAATGGTTGATCATCTTCTCTGTAAGGATACACTGCTAACATGTCCCAGTTTGTTGCCTGCCTGGGCCCTTTTTTTTTTTTTTTGCCCTTATTGGCAAAGCCGTTTTCTAGTCTCTTAGCCCCTCAGCCTGTACTTTTGCAAGGGGCAATTCCATCCTAATCTCAGGACTTCCCACTTCCCCTTGTCAAACTTCCCGAGGCTCTTTCCCATTCCCATTAGGCTGTTTCTCTAGGCTCTCGAGGTCCCCCTGACAGTGAGCCCACATGGTGGTGTTTGTGATTTGCCCTCACTCACGTTGTTAGTGGAGACATTCTCCATCCCTTGGGAAGGCTGTAAGTAACTGGCCACCAGTTAGACTTCGTACTGGCAACCACAACCTTTTGAACCTGGTAGTTTTTCCACCCACCTTGTTGTCCATGGATCCTGTTCATATCACAGCAATTTTCTTTAAGGATACTATAGGAGATTGTGTCGTAGGCCCAGCTCAAGTCAAGGTGTATGACAGCCAGTGCCCTCCTGTTTCCCACAGTCAGTCCACAGAAGGCAAGGTCAGATCGCCTGTGGTGCTTCAGCCAGTGCAGCCTCGCAAGGAAAGCTTCATTTTGATTCAAGTTTATACAGGCAAGCGAATGTCCTGTACTAGGATGTCATCAGCGTTGTAAAGGGGTGTGGGTGTGTGGAAGGTGACCGCTCTGTGCGGTGGACCTGTAAAAGCAACTGCTCCGGTTTAAAGTAGGTTCATAAGGTCTTCCCATGCCCTACCCGCCCTGCCTAAAGCCGAGCTGGTGAGGCAGCAGCGGTGGCTGACCTGGGAATGGCCAAAGCTCTGCCAGACCCGGCATCCCCATAGAGTGCAGGGACCTGCTGATGGGGAGAGCGTTGGTTGCCTCTGCAAGGCCGTGCTGCCGCGCTTGCCGGACAAGCCGGGAACGCTCCTCGTCCCGCTGCCTTGTGCCGAGGAGCCGCTCTTGCTGAAGCTGGTGGTGCAGAACTCCTTCCCTCCAAAAGGCTGGGCCTTTTTAAGAAGCCTCTTAAAGCTGCGAAGCACTTTAATGTCAGGCACTGCAAGGACAATATTGCTGTAGCCAAATGTAGCTGTGGATCTATTTAAAAGAAAGAAAGAATCCTTCCATTTATCTAAGCGTTGACTAAGGCCTGTAAACAACTGAATTGCTGAGCTATTTGGTGTTTTGTCTGTCCGCCCCCTTTTTTTTTTTTTTTGTTAGGTTTTGCCTTTGCTGCCTCTTCTGTGTTTTCCAGACTGTAATGTCTAGAAGACTATTTAGATCCTGAATCCCCAAGGGCCCCTCTGAACTGTTTTTAGTGCTCTCATTTGTGCACCAAGTGCTTTATTCCTGGTCTTCCTGAATTTCTTTCAAATGACTGACCCAACGTAACTCAGCAAATTGTAATGAAGGTGACATTAAAAACATCAAAAGAGCATTCTCTGAGTCCAAACAGATAAACTAGATGTCCTTGTTCTTGTTGGAAAAGAGAAGAAAGCTAGCAAGTTATGGTTTCTGTCAGAGCTGGCAGCTGTTGTGCTGGAAGAGTTTCAGGCTCACCACAGATGAGTGGTTAAAGAGGAAATCAAAGCACGCGAATACCGGCCAACTAGCTTGGAATAAAGTCAGACCGTTCCAGTCACTGGGACATGAGGACACCACAGGAGAGTTGCAGGCACCATGGTTACTAAATGTAAGACAACAAGAAAAAAAATTAAGAGGAAAACTGGAGGGAAAAAAGGAGTAAAATAGAAGAAAAGACAGCTGAGGAATCATAAGGAGAACTTAAGAGAAGTAAGGCAGATGAAGAAGTTGCAGATCATTAGTTGTTTAGTGACTACAGGCTACTGTTCCCTCGTTTTCTCATTGTCATTATGCTTTTAGTATCTGCAAGCCCATTTAAGAAGACTTCGAAGAGTAATGCTATAAAATAACGAAAAAAAAAATTGTTGTTTGAAACTTTATGCTTTTTTTCAGTAGTATGTACCCCTGTCCGTAAGGGGTAGTTAGACACTGGATAGGATATGTCCATTAATCAGATTGGTTTAGATATATAACTCCGAAAGGGGGATTAGTTTCCTTTAGAAAATCATTGTGCAGATTTTTAAATGCAGTTGTAAAGGTCCTGGTTTACAAAAAGTCAGTCACTGGGTTGTTGCAGGCATAGCTAGGCATGAAACTGCCTGGAAAATCTCAGACAGCTGAGTTCAAAGTGGGCAACTGTGTTGAGATGTGCAGTCTTCTTTCATTTTAAGTTGATAAAGTGTTTCATAATGGAGAGTGCATACCTAAAACATGTGTATCTGTTTTTACAGAAATGCACTTTTTTTTTTCCTCAGTCAGGACAAACCAGTTTATCACAAGATACAGACGTGACATTTGAGAGTCATCACATAGTGGTAATTGTGAATACTGTTTAGATGCTTGTCCATGCTGGAGCTTCTATGATTTTTACTATTGCACAGCTGGAAGGACATTTTTGGGCAAAAAGCTTTCTGTAGGCACAATTCCTGGGGAGGGCTTATTTCTTGATTATAAATGGTGAGTTTATTTTTATTACACACTTATTTCTGCCATTATATTACCCAGACAATTCAGATCCACTTTCCCACAGACATTTTACAAATACTTTTTTGGAAATTGTTCTGATGGTGATTAAAGATAAATTCTAAATTAAGCCTTTGAGTTTCAGAGCTGCTGAAATATAACTTTCTTCCCCACAGGATGTTTTGACCAGCACAAAAACAATACCTTTTATCCCAAGAATCTCTGTGGTACCTGCTGCATGTTACAGAATTAACTGCAGGCTAATGTTTCCTGAGAGATTTTAGCACTCTGAAAGGTTCTGTCCCAAAAGCCATTCAGGAAGTAAGAACAATAGCTCTTATCACAGGCAGGGGTCTACTTTTCAACCGTGTTTTCTGTATGGGTGATTCAGGAGCTGCTAATCTGGTGAAGATGCATGGCAAATGAACTGCATTGCTTGTAGGAAGCTGCTTTACCCACCTTGCCCCTCTCCTTCCCTTTCTCCTTCCATTTGTGGAGATCAGCTGAGACTCTCTGTGAAGCAGAACTTAAAATGTACTTGTTGACCCTGCTCCCTTATTTAGAAATCATGGCTTCTTTTGATGCTTACTTTTTATATTCTTTTAGAATATAAAACAAATGGAGTAAGCTTTGAAAGCTGAATTTTTAAAGCATATGAATCTTCACCATTAGGCCACTCTAGATGTTGCAGCACATTGTGTAGGCTAAGTCCCCTGGACCCGGTAGAGTCTGCTGCTTTAATAAGATCATTCTGTTTGATGATATAAATATGAAGGCAACTGTGAAATCACAGGTCTCCAAAACTTGGCGAATTAAAGCAAGCCTCCAAGATGCCTGTCTTTAGAGGTCATTTTCTGATTTCTGCAACTCATTAGGAGTGAACAGAGAGAAGGAGCAGCTCTGCATGCTGAAGTAATGCTTTTAGGGTTCTGGAATTAGCTGTGAGCAGATTTCTTAGAAAAGATCCTTTCTGTTTAAGGTTTTTCTGTCATAACACTTTATTTCTATCACTTTCATTGCTTCCATTGGATGGAGGAGTCATGCTTCTCTAAATATTGGTGCTCCATATTAACTGTGGAAATAATTAAGTACTTGTAATTCCATAGAATCTTCTGCTCTTTGTAACCACAGAATTTACCTGTGCTGTTCCAGCGGAGTCATTTTTGTGATTTGAATGACTGTCATGATTTATCCCCGAAGCCCAGCAGCTATTTGGAAACACACTCGCAACCACAGAGCTTTAGTCTGAATTGCAGGGACAAAATCTTTGCAGTTTCCAGTAAGCGTCTAGCAATGCCCTGTTATGGGGTGGGACACTCATAGCTTAGCAATGGAACGTTTTACTTTTTAATAGCAACCTACAGGGCGTCATGATTTAATTCAAGCAATTGCACAATGCGTGAACAAAGCAATTATCCAAGAAAGTTCTTTAGACGAGCCTTATAAAGTGACATTACACTTAATTTTGCTAATGTTAAATCATTGTCCTTAAAATAAGAAAACTGCATGTGTATCCCTATGTAGATGAGACCTTTGAATCACCTGCGCTTGAACGTAGAAATTCAGTTTCACAAAATGCAAGTTATTTCGGTGAGGTATTATAAGATGCTGACTTCAGAATTCTTTGGAGGAATAAAGTTTTAATGCATACAGGTTCCATTTTATTTGGCATAGAAAGGGTTATAGAGTTCAAAGACAGCATCCAACAGTTGCATTGTAATTTTGAGAATAATGTGTGTAGTCTTATATGCATAGTGTGTCTTGAGGATTCATCCTTTTTTTCTTCTAAAATGTTGGACAGGGTTTTGTTTTGTTTTTTAAGGAGATACTGTCACTTCAGATTATTTTCTAAAATATTTGACTACAAAGATAATTTGAGGGAAGCCTTGCTTGCATCACATATCTTTTTTTCTCAGTAGGAAAATATTATTGTAACACGGGGTAATCAGTGTAGCACAGCAACTAGAAATGTCCAATCTCCCTCCAAATAAGCCTGGGTACTAGAAACAACATTTCTGCAATAATGTGGTTTGTTGGTTAGACTAATTAGTCTTGAAAGTGATTAGTTTTTCACTGGGAATTAGTTTTTCACTGTTTCAAAAGTACTTAAAATCCTGAATTCCTGAATCTTTTTTACATGAAAACAAAAAACCTCCCAAAATCTGTAAAATCTCCATCATAGTGGATTGAAAAGCTTTACTATAAAATGGCCAAATTCAAGAACAAAAGAATCCTGAAGATAGGTCAGAAATATTAGACTTGTTTTTTCTTCCATAATTACTATTTTCCCCCATCCACTGCCATTAAGTCTGATGAGAATTAGGAATTCTGGAAGTGCAAAGTGGAATTTCTAGCTGTTAAATATTCATCACATTTAACCCTGTAAACATAGCATAACTGTAAAAGTAGTGCTATTGATACGAATGCAAAACTGAGTATCCCACGGCGAAAAATCACTGCAGGAGAAATGGATAATTAATGAGGCCTAAGGAGGCCTTAGGGTCGAAGCAGCAAGTTGGGGCTGGGGTTTGTTCCAGGCAGGCCTCAGTCGTTCTGCATTTGTACTGAAGGGTGTCCCAGGGGTGCTGCACTGCTGGCTGTCCTTTTTTTTAAAAAAAGAAAAAAAAAACAGGCAAGCTTCATAAAATCTTTTATTTACATAACCAGTCAGATCTCTTAAGGGCAGGCATTAGCAACTGTTTTGACTAACTTATGATCACTATTGTTTTACTTTATTCTTGCAGTATCTAATTTGTTTTTGGGAAAAAAATGTAGTCTCAGATGTGAGTTCCTGTTTCTACTGGCTCATTGGGTTGGTACCAAGAAAGAATTCACTGGGTTACTCAGGAAATGAAGGGGGCAATATCCCTGGCCCCGAATGAATCCCGCGCGGAGCAGCAGGGGCGTTGTGTCATACGACACTGTTGTAGTTATGCCGCTCTCCAGTCTTGCTTTGCTTAAGTTAGAGGCACAACTCATTGATTTAAGAGGAACCAGGATTTTGTCCCAGTGTCTGTACTCGAATTCTCTTCTGCTGCTGAAGGCCACTGATGAGTCTCACTGAAGGGAAGTAATGACTTGGCTGCAACGCCATAAGTGTTCTTATTCATAATTATGTACATCCGTAAGGGTTGGCCTTCCATGTTAAGTGTTTATTTTGTGGGAAATATTGCTATTTTGAAAATGGAGAGTCTCAGTGATCTGTTTGAGGACCTTCTTGCTGATCAGTGTGAAGACTGCTGTTTTCTGTCCACAATGAAATTTCAGGCAGTTGACCAGAATGTTGATGGTGTTCAGTTTGGTAACATATAGCCACATATTAATTCTGTGAAATAATTCTGTATATTGGGCATATAGCTGATGAGGGGTTAGTAATTCGATGTTGATGGTGTTCAGTTTGGTAACATGTAGCCACATAGTAGTATTTTATCTATGGATATTATTTTATTCTGTGAAGTAGTTCTGGATGTTGGGCACATAGCTGATGAGGGGTTAGTAATTCAAAGTGAAAGTTTAGTAATTCAAATGGCTTTAGTAAACTTAGTATGTTGGAAAACAAGACTTTAGTGTTTTGTGTTCTAAAATCACCAAAAAATTATCCAAAACATGTTGGTGGTTGCAGCAGTAATGACCATGTTTCCATTAATGCCTTTATTATCTTTGTGCACTAACACCCTTATCCTGTGTTAAGACAAATCTGTGTTTACAAACCAACTTTTAAGTATGCGAAGGCCTGCCATTTAACACAAAGTAAAACACCATTTTCATGGGTGTTGCCATATTGCCTTTTTGGTTCCATGTGTGCTTGATCTTCAGACGTGATGGAGACTGGCGTTTAAGAGGAGATTCACACACCAGGCTGCTTTTAGAGCAATGAATTCCCCTTCATCATTTTCTCCAGGTTCCCAACAGCCGTTTGGCACTTGGTTGCCTGGGGTCTGCACGTGTGGCAGCCTGGGCATCCGTAACTTGGTCTGCTGGAAAAGCAGAAGCGAGGTCGGCTTGCTAAGGGGGAAAGAAAACTACAGATGCTTTATTCTGCTTGTGGTTTGGTTTAAATGTATGTCTTCAAGGATAGATAGTTCCCAAATCTGTGAAAAGTGATTAGTTCAGCATTTTTACAAGGAGTATTTAATATCTGCATGTGTTAGTCAGCTGTAGCCCGAAAGATTTGTTTTTTCCAGGGTAGAATTAAGAAGTAGGCCGCAGATAGGATTTTGCAGAGGATATTTCTAAGTATTTGCCCAGGAAGCATCTCTGAAGATATAGGAGAGACTTCCTTCGTATAAATAAAGCTAGATAGTGGATTTTTTCTTCTGCTTCTAGATACCGGATTAAAGAGAGAAGAGACAGTAAGAAATGGAAAAAATAGGCCTCGTGGATAAAATGGTCTGTGTTAATAAAGACCTGTTTATTTTCATAGTAGGGGAAAAGCTAGTGAGTTATGGGGAATATGAAATTTCTTTAAAGCTCTGTGGAGGGGAGAGCAAAGTCTGGTTAGTGTGCCAGCCTTCTGTTTGCGATACCAGACCCAGAATGTTAAATGGGACTTTTCTGGCTTTCTTAGGATATAATTAAAAATCAAAAATAGAAGTCACTGTTGTTGTCATGGGACAGAGTTGTTCTGAGGTAAATCTGCTCTTGACTTGATAAATATGATAACTGGGAAAGTGATTTTACTTGAGTAAAACAAGAATTAATACAAATATCAAACTATTAGTGCATACATCAGACTTCTGCATGTTGGTTGTAGAAGAGCAGACACATCTATCATGCATGTGAGATTACCTTTAAGTGAAAGCAGAACTGGAAAAAACTAAAAAGAGCTAGAGAAGGCCAACTGTCATATAGGGTGAGCCTATGTGAAAGAGCTACTATTTTAGCAGGTTGTTAAATAGGTTAAATAGATCTAGCAGAAGCCACTTACTGCTTATGTGCTCTCTATTCAAATGCTATTCTATTGAATATGTTTTAAATGTTGCTTTATAAAAGACTTTTGCTTTGTAAAGGAACAGTAAGATATGTAAAATGATGTGACAAGTGAGGAATACGGCGTCTCTGAGTGGGGAATCGCTTCCTTGAAGTAGAGTGCAAAGGATCAGATTTGGTGTGGGTTGAGTATTGTTTTTGTTGTTGTTGTTAACCTTTTTTAAAACTATTTTCAATTCTGAATCTTATTGCTATCGCCAAGCAGTATCTTTTCAGTTTTATGATCCAAAACAGGTTCTTTTGCTGCAAGAAAGGGTTCTTCTGGCAAGCAAGCACAGTGTTTTACATAAATAAGGCAATACTGAGCATACTGGTGACGTGCAGTCTAGCAAGAAGACTCAGGAGTGTTCTCGATGTGCACTGACCGAAGGCAGAGCTAGTTGGAGAGCGCTTGAGGGCAAAGCTGATGCGTAGGGGCAGGAGGTCTGCCCCGTGTCCTGCCCTCCTGGAGCTACTAGTTGTGCCAACAAGATGCAAGCAATGTGTGAAGGGGCCTTTTGCGAAGGAAAACCTTTAGGGGTTGCAAAACAGTAATTACATCATCATGGAGCTGCCGGGGGTGGTAAAAGAAGATAAGACCTTATGTTCAGCCAGTAGAGGCGGTCTTGTTAACTGGTGACTTCAGAAACCATAGGGCATAATGCCTTTTCATTTTTGTTTTAAAATGTCTGTAATAATACTGCCGTAGTTTGAGCTTTAACCCTTTTCTGACACCCAGCCACCTTATTATATTGAAACTGTATCTTTTTGATGGTGAAAATGAAAATGGTTTAGGGCAATACGAGCTTTAAGGAGGTAGAAGGAGGAGGGGGAAAGGCTGGCTTGGAAATTTTGCTTATTGCATTCATAGCACAGCCATGATCCGAAGATGAGTTCAGGAAAAGCTTGCACTTAGTGGCATATATCTTTTTTCCTTCCTTCTTTTTCTTTTTTCTCTTTCCGTCCTCTTATATTGAACAAATCTGTCTTTACTACACTGTCAGGTAAATTGAAAGTATTCATTGTTTATTTTGCTTATACAGCCAAATGAGGGAAGGAAAAATTAACTCATTTCAACATGTGTGTAGACATGAAGGATACTTTAGGAAGGGAGGAGGGCAAAATGCGCTACAGAGCAATTTTAAGTAGTATACTGATTTAAAAATGAAATAATTCTGTGTTTCTGTCATAAATATAAAAGTTCATTTTTCCAAATGTATTTAATGAGTATAGCTGTGCATGTTAAGTTTTTCTTGAGTAGAAATCAAAGTGTTTTCAATTTCCAAATAGATGTCTCAATGCCTGTACCTACTGCAAAACCAAGCATGCCAGAGGAGATCTAGCAAGTTATCCCATTGAAGAGCTGGTGGATAGAGCCAAACAGTCTTTTCAAGGTGAGTGTTTTTATTCCTACAATAAAAATCAGCTCTGAAATTGTACTATGCCTTATTTCCATATGTCATCATCTCGCACTATGGCTCTATTACCATTTTGCTGTTCTTAGCATGTCATGACTGTCTGGTTTTGCCTCTATGGCCAAAAACCGTGCTTGGATTCGATCACATTCCGCTGTTTACAAAAGGTCATCTACCAAAGTAGTACTGCATTTTGATTTTAATCTTGTTCAAATGAAGTTTCATCGGAGTGTTTGTCATAATGATAGGAATACTGTAATAGATGGTCATTTTCCTCTATGCCCACTTTCTTAAAAAGGAGAGCATTAGCTTTTATCACCCACATGGTACTCAGATTTTCCTTTATAACAGATTATGGCTTATCTGCTTTAACTTCAGTAGAATATGTTGTTGCATGGATCCAAACAAACATTAAAACCTTTTCATGCACTGCAGTACTCTGCCTATAGAGTGCTGAAACAGAGCTAGTACTCTGCCTACAATGCCTGTGCATGTGTGGAGTTAGGACAGCTTTATTTACCTTAATATTTGTTCCTTGCATCTAAATTTTGACTTCTTTGAAAGCTACAATTTTCAAATATTGCTTGTTTTCATTGCCGGTGCAGTCGCCATTAAGGAATGAGAATAGGTTCATGTGTTTGCCACGTTGAAAGACTATGCATATACTAAAGAAAAGAAAATCAGGTATAGCATCTTCTTCCACCTTGGAATCAAATACTTTGAACTAAACTTGTAGGAATAGATACAGAGTGTGATGTCTCCCCATCTGTGGTGTGTACAGGAGGCACATGCGGTCTTATTTATAGATCTGAGAATGTTGCAACTTTCCTAGCAAAAGGTTTCCAGCATTTCAGCCTTTTTTAAAATCCCTGTTTAGGGACCCAGGATAAACCACATTCAAGCCCATGATGAACTTCAACCTGTTCCTTTCAGGAGTATGCAAAAAAGAATTCTTTTGATTATCTGATTCAAAGCACTCATTTGCAAATTCTGTTTTACATTATCCATGCAAACTCCTCACTTAAGGTTGTAAATTTTATTTTTGTTAGGACCTTGTCCTTTAATCCACACTTCTCTTTCTTCTGTGACACTTATATCAACACAAAATTCCTTCCACTGCTTAGATTTGTAGATTTAGCGCTGTTGTTCCTGTGAATTTTGGCTGTCTGTTGTGATAGGCAGAAATCTTGTCATGTCTTCAGAATTCCTTCTGTGTTTTTTTTTTTTTCTCTTTAATAGAGCAGGCTTCTGACACCTTTATATCTATAACTACTGTAACTGAAATACAAGGTGTATAAATACACTTACTACTTTGGTGGGGCGCAGTTGCCGGAACATCTTTTTCAATGTTATGAGTTTCCAATAGTATGAGGTAGTTGATTTTGAAATTGGTAAGTATGCAGAATAAAAGCTTTCACTTGATTATGATTATCAGAAAACAATAGTTCCTGGTAATATTGAGATATATAGGTAAAAGAGGAACTACGCCATTATCCTTTCATACAAGTATAAGTCTAAAGTACTTAGATATTATGGTATTAATATATGCCTGTAGAAACATTATAAACATAGTTAGATCAGAAAAGGAAAAGAAAATGTGGCTAATGCAGTCAAGATCATGGCCTTATACAAGTTAACTATTTGAATTTGATTTGAATTTTCTAAAATGGAAAAAAAAAACAGATTTGTCTTTTTACAGTTTTACTTTTGTGCACATGACATCTACATTAAGTTAACATAAAGATGTATTTGCATGGTACAGCAAGAAAGAAAACTCCTTTGTGTATTTGCAGAAATGAAATTTTGGTAGGCATTCTGAACTTCCAGTGTTGTACTTCTTGTTTGAAAGTTCAATAATTCAATTCATCTGTTGTACTGTGGCACTTATTATAAATATTGACTCTCTTAAAATAACTTGATTTCTGATGGAAAAACTTGCCCTTGAGCTATTGTTTTTAAATTTTTTCAAGAAATACTGTGACGCGTCTCACAGCAGGCATCTCTAGGGAGTGCTATTCTTATTTGGCCTTACACTAATACCTTTGTTAGAGGAAATGAGGAAAGAAGCAAGTATTGAGCTGTAAAATTGCAGGCTTTGCCTCCAGCTTTCACATATTTAGTAACAGTCATGAAATAGGCCGATACTGAGCTTGCAGTGTATGGAAAATTTATTACTGTCAGCTTGCTGCAGCTGGGCTTCAGAAACTCTTCATCAATCCCGTGAAAGACAGAGCAATTCCATTTCATTAGGAAAGTTGTGCGGAGTTACTGCACAACCATCTCCCACAATCGCTCTGTTTTCTCCAGAAGAAATGTGTTGCTGAAGCTCGAGTAAAAATAATAGAGGTGCAGATGTGTGATGAAAAGTGTTTCCACTTTGGAATTATTCATGGGAGAACTAAAGTGTCTTAGAAGAACAACAGCTACACAGTGTATGATGATTTTGCATAATTGCATGATCGAGTCATGCAAGAAAAGGGAAATTAGTGTCATTTGCAGTGCTTTGTACGGCTAGAGCCTCGCAGTGCGCAACTCGATAGGCACCCAAGGTGGGATGCTTCAGTTGCAGAGCAGGCTGAAAATGTTTGAGAGCTGTATTGTGGGATGTTTTGTTAAAGGGTCTTTTTGTCTCTCGACACAAGAAGGAAACCCTCTAAAATGCTTCATGTTACCCGAGGCGGACAGGACTGCGGTTGGTTTCAGAGCAGTACTCGTCACGGTGTGGTGGCAGTTGAGGCCTCAGTGTGCTCAACCGCTCCGGTTTTCCTGCCCCCAGAGCACTGCAGAGCCCGCCAAGCCGTGCAGCACGTAGCCTTTCTTGTCCACGGGCCGTGGCCCCCTCTAATGCCTGCTGGCAATATATTAGCAGAATATCAATGCTGATAATGATACGTGAGTGATGGCAGCTGATAAGGGTGGTGCTTTGCAGACCTCCTTTTTCTTGGTGGTTGACCCCAAGACCTTTTCTGAAGATTTTTGCAACTCTATAGTGTTTTTTTTTAATTGAAATTTAATTCTGTGGCTTTATTTGGATGCATGTCTTTGAAAATTTTACGTAATTTACATAGATAACTAGGTATTTGTTTAAATGTATTTTACAGTCCAAATCTTTATTTTTAGGGTCTATGTTACAGGTCTCTTTTTTTTTTTTCTTTTGAAAACAGCATTTAATACTCTGCTGAGAGTGATAACCAGATGACAAGAGATGAGAAGGCTATTAAGAAAACCAAAGCTGTTGCAATTTACAGGCATGCTCAAATTAGTTTACAAGCCTAGACTTGATTTAAATCCATTGATTAAAAGGAGAGAGTTGGAACCATCATGCCTGAGTATGTGTCAGGTTATTTTCAGCCTTTGGAATAAGGTTAATTTCTGTATTTTACTCCTGCATTGTAAATTCAGTATAATCATGTGAGCAAGAAATGTGTTACAGGTTTCTAGTACATGCTACATACTTTAATAATGTTTTGAAATAAGTTTCTATCGAATATTTTATGTGCGTTAAGGTTTACCAAAATTGAGTTTATGTGCATACTCGGAATAGATTTATGCCTCACGACTACTCTAATAGCTTTGAAGTTAATTGTCAACAACTTTAATGATTCACAAACAGTCTATATGAAGTGGAAAACAGCATGTAGAATTTTTAGCTTTTTAGCTTTTTAGCTTTTGTGGTGGTTTTTGTGTTTTTGTGTCTGCTTCAACTTTTAATAGTGGTATTTCCACCCCCACCCCCCCCACCTTGGGCAGCCTAGTCAAATGGAATTGTATAGCAGGTTTCTGTAAGGAGAGCCAGTGATAAAGAAAGTATTCCTAAAAAGAGTGATCTTTGAGTGAGGAACAAGCGCCTTTTGTGAGAGTGCTTGTGCAGAGAGGCTTGCTCCAGCTGAAGCACAGCGCTTGCTTTGTGGCATCGATTTAGTGCTGTATTTTTTCAAGATTGGCGATATCGTGTTCAGCGCTGTGTTTCAGGGAATCCTGCTCGCCGTTGAGACAGCGCTCTTCCCTTCCTTCCAGACGCGTTGTGCCTGCCAGCGCGTTTCCCCTCGGCTCGGGAAGGGGCAGCCTGGAGCGGCCGCGGTGCGGAGCCGCTTCCAAGAGACACCCAAGTCAAACGCGGCTTGTGCTTCGAGTGCTGCGCTGAGCGCCGTCCTGGGACGGCCCTGGCGAAGCTGCAAGACTTTGCTTTGCTTTTGGGGATTTTTTTTTTCTTTTAAATGGGATTTTATTAACCATGGAAAGATGCATATCTGATATTGCTACCTGGTGGTTTGTAAAACTGACCTTTTCAGAGGGACTTTCTGGGCAAAGACAGTACTTCGTGTTGCCAACATTTTTTGCTGGCTCAGCAGACTAACTTAAAAATAGAAATAGTTTTATGGAATTAGCTTTTTTTTTTTCTTTTTCATCCGAGCTTAGAATGAAAATCTCCTGCTTGTATCAGTACAAAATTATCCTTCGCTAGCATTACCTTCCTGTCCCAAATGGCAGGGAATATACTGCTATTAAAGTACATGGTGTGTAATTACTACCATATTAGCTTATTTTATGGTAGCAACCAGGGAGCTCAAATGAAAGTCAGGTCCTGTTGTGAAACATCATATTTATATCCTCAAGCTATGTGGAGCAGTTGCTTTTGGATGAATAATTGCAGGGATAAAATACCATTTATTTTTGTTCCATTATTTACATGATGGTTCCCTGGCATGTGTGGTGCTGAATCCTGAATAATGCTTCTGTTCATGAAATCTTAGGAGAAAATGCAGCAGTGCAAAGTAGGAGCTTTCTAAAGGAAGATGCTGAGTTTCAACTTTCTTTCATCGATACTCTCTAGCAATTATCCTTATCTTGTAGATTTTGAAGTGTTGAGAGTTTGAAGGAGACTAATGTTAAATATTTCTTTCACTGCAATTATCACTATAAATAGCTGTTTCTGCATAATGATAAGGTTTAATTTTATGTAATGTGACTGCTTTGCAGAGCTTTTCAGAGTGCTGCGAGCCTAGCTCAGTCTGTCTGTCTGTCGCAGATCTGACGAGGTGTTGCCAAGACCGTCTTTCCTAATTCCCAACTCCATTAGCACCCAGTTCTGTATGTGTGTGTTTTTCGGAGCAGCTTCTGTTCATGCAAGGGCAAATATTAAGTCTTGGCTATGTTTTGTGATTCCCATGTGCACCGAGTTAGAATGGCCAGGATATGTCCTCGAAGCCGTGGATCCAGTCTCTTACCTGGACCAAGTCTCTTAACTCTTAACCAAGGAACGGGGCGCCTTCCTAAGGAGTTAGTTTTAAGTTTATGTTCAGTGACGTTTTGGCCTTCCAGTGCTTTCAAGGCTGGTTTTCCACCTAGTTAAGTATATGTACGTGTTCTACCCATACCTGTATTTTTCCTTTTGTGGCCTAGTAGCATTATCATATTTTCTCACGCTATTTTATCCTAAATTTTATTCAGCAATTTCTGCAACACTCCAAAAAGAAAACTAACTCTTCTCTTACACTAGCGCTTTGCTAAAAACCTGTTGGATAGCAAATTTAATGTCAAAAAAACACACGGGTGTTACACACTGTTATCCCAGATATCTTAATTTCTGTTGTTCAGATAAACTTAATGTTGATTTTTGTGGCTCTGCATTGCTTTTTATCAGAGTTGTGCTGGAAAATGCTTGGAAATTCCCTGAAATTGAGCCTGGACTATGTAATTCAAGGACTATAGTCAAAGACTTTCAGCCAGGGTAGACTGTGGTGGTGTGTTTTATGTGGGAAAGAAAGGGAAAGAAAAATAAACTCTTCTTTGTGTGTATGTTGATATATATGTAGAATAGCTAACTATATTGTATTAATGGCAGAAAAGATTGGGAAATCTGCTTTGCAGATGATCGAAGTGTGCTTGTTTGTTTGCTTTATCCCCACAATAAAAGATTATGTTTCATTTTGGATTTAAGTATTCACATCAATTTGAGTTGGATGTTTTGTTTCATTCTTAGAGCACCCGTTCTGAAATGTTATTAAGTTTTCAATTGCGTTTCCTTTTGAAAGTTTGCTGATTTCATTATGGAAACAATCTTCATTCCCCCAAAGCAATAGGCTGTATTTTGGCAAGTGTCTGTTTTAGTTCAGCAAAAACAGCTTAGAAAAGCATATTAGTACCTGAAGCAGTATAACAGAGTCACATGTAAAAGTAAGAACATTTAAGCTCAGGGCACTTTTTAATGTTGTGTCCTTGGTAACAGAAAGGAGGCAAAGGTAAAGGCACATTTTACCTGTAAATGCAGACCATATTTTGCTATTTAGATTTTTAGTGAAAAATCAAATGTTATTACACTTTAAACAACTTCAAACTCCAGAAGGGGTGGAAAAGCCAAATAAAATTTTCTTATAAGGGACATGTAATAAAGAAACATGAAACTTTGATGCTGGTTCATTGATTCTGGAGTTCTCCTATAATTAAGTCGCACAGTATTTACCCCATAAAAGCTTCAGCAGAAAAAACACTTAATATCCAAATATATTTGCTTCTATCAACTGATAATTACTGCCTTTTAGCAGCAAGGATGATATTAGAGAAGAAAGTCCATGTCTGTATTTTAGAATTATAATTGGTTGAAAACTTTCTTAATCAGACTGTCAGACTAGACAAATACTCTACATGCAGATTTTTTTTGACAGAAACATACTCATTTCAAGAATAACACCACTTAGCTGAAAAAATGAATGTCTTTCATTTAGCACTGTAAAATGTAATTCTTGAATCTTTTTCTGTCAAAATGCTTTTGCCTCTGTATTTTCTTATTCATTGACTACAACATTTATAAAAAAAGAAAAAAATATATATCAAAATATTTTCCAATGAACTACTCTCCCCTTTAAAAAGAGTCAATTTCATTTTTCAAATTTTCTCTCTCACACTTCTGTGATAGTAGAATTTTCCATATCACACCTAAATCTGGGTCCTAGCCAGCTCTGCTGGGCAGGCTGTTTCCCACTCGCTCGCTTATTTTGGTGGGGGGAAGAGAATGGGCAGTTTTTCTAAGAGAAACTTCCCTTCTGTCAGCCTTTTTGCAGACTTCTGGGCAGAGTAGGCCACCTTCTGAAACTGCTTTTGAAGTCTAATTTGACTTTTTTGACTCAAATTTGAAGTTGCATTCCAGTGAGCTTGAGTTGCTGTATTTGAGGCACTTTGATAAACAACTTGTCTGTCTTCTGTTGTGCTTTTTGGCTCTAGCTAAAGAGCCAGGTTTTTGTTTTTGTTGTTAAATTTATTAAAATTCTTTCTGTATTGTCTTCTGTGTGTTGTGAATGTTTAAGTTTTGGCTGCTCACTTAGCTAATGCACAGCATATTTGAGCCAAGATAAATATTTTGGTACCAGCTTCTTATTTCCTACTTATATAGGGTAGCAAAATCAGTTAATTTTTTGTTGCCACATATAATGCTTTTAATTAACCTGTAAGAAAAATGTATGTTTATATTGCTTTACTAATGTTTAGGGAAGGACTTCAGATGAACAAAATGCTAAAAAATTAGCAAAAACTTGAACACACAAAATCACAATCCTATAGCGAAGAGCTAAATAAAGGAATAAATGCTGTCTTTTCAGTAGCTTTTTAAAATGATGCAGTTATTTTCAAGCTTCATTTGAGTAAGAAGATTGGAAGTCTAATATTAGCGAAGAAATAGTTTCCCTCATTGATTTCATTTTGGGGGGGCTCTGAGGCTACTTCTTTATTAAATAACAGTTACATTAAAAAAAATCATTACTTCATGTGTTTTTGTTTGACCTTTTGCAGTTAGACTTGAAGTCGCACTCTAAAATGGCCTGATGTGAACTGGCTTTGATCCAAATTTCATGTAGACGTTTTAACACATCACTTCTTTTGGTTTCTTTTCAGATTCCTTATCAGTTCATGCGCAATGCTATCGAAAGTATCGTCTCACATTGGGAGTAACATGGGATTACATTTGATAGTTTTAAAACCCAGCTGTGGAGAACTTGGTGCTTTCTGTTCCATGTTGCAGTCCTGTCTAACAAATGTGTGATACGTTAGTTAATTTTCCCAAAAAACTTATCTGCGCCACATTTAAGATGCAAGTGAATCAGACTACATTTTGCAAGTATGCAGTATAGCGTGCAAAACTAGCTAGGGACCCCTGCCCTACAAGGAGAACCACTTGAGCCCTCTTTGCTGTTTGTATAAATCGAATCCCACTGTTTAGGTGCCATGTACCTTAAAAAGAATGGCTGGATGTGGCCCCAGAGAGCTTGTAATGTAAATATTTAGAGAGAAGTATGGTAGAATAGTGTATGTAATTTCATTAAGGATAATAAGCAATTGGTCCATGTATTTAGTGCCTGGACATTGTCCACAGTCTTACATGGCACGGTAGAGCAAAGGGTATAGATAAAAATTTAGAAAGGGCAGGAAGAAAGAAAGGTGTAGTAGCAAAGAATGGCCATTGATTTGGGGAGAAGCTATGCTGCTAAGAAACTAAAATTTGTGTTCCTCCATAGATTTTCACCATGAGTCAAAGTCTGTATGCGCTGGGTTACATTTCTTAAAATACTGCTCTCTTCTGTAAAGGGTGATTCAAGGAAGTTTGAATAACTTTCAGTGGATTCCTTGGATGCTTTGCAATGGTGTTCATGTCACGGTTGTCTGTTCCAGTGTGTACATTTCATTAATGGAAGTTTTTCGGATTTTCAGGGTATCGTCAGTTTAGGATGCTGTATTTTGACTACGTTGTTGTCAGCAGCAAGTAGGCATTGTTCAGAGCAGAGCTTGCCAGATGTGTTGGTGCTGTTGCCAAAATATTTCTGAGCACGAACAGATTACGTTTTGTCTCTGTCAAGCCTGTCTAGCGGGGGTGCTTTCATTATTTAAAGTGTCTCTCACTGCGCTTGGGTTTCTCTAGCATACAGTGTTGGTAAGAGGAATATAAAATGTATATGGATGCTTATGTTGCATGCCTGACTAAGACTCCTGCAGACAACAAGACTCCACTAATGTCTGTCTTTGGCAGTCTAAAGAACCTGAGAAGTCTGTTTAACAAAGGTTGTCTTTTTTGCTTCTTTCAGGTCAAAAAAGAGTAAGTGTCGGTCACATTTTCTATTTATAATTCAGCATTTTAGTCTTCCTGTTTCTTTTCCTATTCTTACCCCAATATTTGCATGTGTCTTATTTAACTCCTTCAGGGACAATAAATCCTTTTAATTTTTATATTTTAATGAAAATAAATGGTTTGATATAAAAGTTTAAAATAAAAGATCCAAAGCAGATGCACTCGTAATTAAAAATGCTACTTCGCCTTCAGCCTTAAGCTATAGGTTCAGCTGTGCTTTAAGCAAACACTGTAACTAAAAGAAGCATTTTATTTCTTTGCCATCTTGGCCCCTTTTCTCCCTCCCTTGCCTCAGGCTGTCTGTTTTCTTTCTCTCAATCAGTTCCTTGTATGAAGTAAGCTGGAGAACGGATTGGGGGAAACACTGAGTTTCCCACATACCCCGTAATCCCTTCAACAAATAACCTCTCCCCAAACGCCTCTTGTTTTAATCTGCTTTAGTTCTCCAGTCTGGTTCAACTTCATGACCGCTCAAACTCTTGGGTCAGCCCAGTGGAAACAACACCAGCGTACGTAAAGTAGGGAATAAGCAACTGAGGACACAGGAAGATGGGATTGCCCCTTTCATCAGCAGTGTTGGCTTCTGCTGGTTGAAAAGTGTGAGTGAAACTGGCTCGAGAGAATGATTAGATCTTGTTCCGGAAAAAGGTGCAAAGTTGTGCATGTTTCCTCTTGTAAGGCATATATGCCTTGCACATACCTTTGAGATTAGGGATGCCAGAATCTGTCATTCTAGCTTGAATGATATTTATTTTTTTATTTTTTTGTTCTTTTCCTTTTTTCCTTTTTTCTTTTTTTCTTTTTTTCCTTTTTCTTTCCTTTTTTCTTTTTTTCTTTTTTTTTTTTTTTTTTTCAGAATGTAATTTTGTTATGGCTTAAAGTGAAATGTCCTGCAAATAGAAAGCAGGAAGGAGTCTGAGTTTATGCTTGTTATTTATTTATTTTCAGAAACAGCAAGAGTGTAAAGACATTTCTCAAAGTGGGGCGGTACTAAGCGGTGCTGTCTGCATCCTTGTGGCTAGTGACGTGGTAGCGGTGCCACCGTTCTGCGGGGCCCGGTGCTGTTGGGCCTGTTGAGCCGGGGATTGGAAGTTTGGGAGGAGAAGGTGGTGTGAGGGTCCATCCAGCCTCTCCTCTCCCATTACTGCGCCACTGTTTCCTACTCAAGCTCATCTCATCTGTCCTTACAGGTCTTCTCCCGATATTGGACACGTTGAGGTACCTTCTCTCCTCGCTCATTCCCCAAGGGCATGAGTTCCCTGTTCCAGCTTTGCTCTTCCCTTCAGCAGCTTTTTCTGGAAGGCCGAGATTTCCACAGGCTGTAGGTGCACAGCCTCACCACAGCCTCCTGGTGCTTTAATGGAGAGAAGGGCTGGCTGAGGAGAGGGCAGCGTGGCCTGCCTGCAGCCCCTCCAAACACCGCAGCAGAGATTTGCAGATACTGTGGCAAGGGGGAAAGAAAGGCCCAGCAAACTCACATTAGGCTCTACTGCTAAGGGCAGAGAAAGAGAGGGCTCAGGGACTTTCTGTTCTGGAGTAACATGGGTATCGTATTGGTATACACAGTTTGGTGTTGTGTATATTAGAGTTGGACTGATGCTACAATAGTGGCTCATTGCTGCTATCTGCTTGGCGTCTCTGAGGAAAACTTGTGCAAGTCTTATCTGTAATTTTACAATCCTTGCTAAAGATTCAGTACTCTACTCCCAAGCAGCCCTGGGATTTGCGAAGCCCTGGATTCCAGTGTGGTAACCCTTTGAAGTTCCCTAACTAGACCTTCTTGAGGCAAATGCCTCCTCATAAAGGCCGGAGTTGGGCAAGCTGAAGAGCTGCTTTTGCATAGGACACTTGGTAGGAGAAGAACTTTCATGTCAAGCTGTCCCAAAAGAGCACATTTGGAAAACTTCTTATGAATTTTTTCAGCTATTTGGCTATAGGAAGAAGAAACAAACCCATTTATTGGCTGGCACTGCAGTTTGTAGGCTCTTCAGCCAAACTGAAAGCCTGTGTTTCTGGGAATAACATCCTGAGCATGACCGTAAGAAACCGACTGACTGGTGACTTTGGGCTATTCTCACTTGATATATGGTAATCGTAGGTCAAAAGCTACGTAATTTTCTACTGTGCTTGCTTAATATTACAAACATATAAACATTGTGAAAGCTAAAGTAATTTTTTGACTTTTAAAAATAGTTTATTGTTTTCTTCATCAATTACTGAATCAGATGTCATTTCACTATGGAGTAAAGCAGTAAGATTTTGTACACCATTCAAAATCATATTCAGTCCTTTTCAAGTAAAATAACTTGTGTAAAGGGAAACATTTTACGACTCCATCGCAAAACAAGCTTGCTCAAAATATAAACTTCCTTAATTTCTGTCTGTATTTTCACTAAGTTATTGAAAAGACTTTTCAATATTTTCACCCAACAAGGAGCTGTTAGATTTGCTGCTAAAATTACAAATTTTAAAAGCAATTTTTAACAAAAACAAAAAAAACATTCAAGTGCAAGTCATCTGTGCTCTTCTGAAAAGGTTACTTAATTAAAGTACAAAGGCACCATGCCTAAATCCCCTGTGCAAAGCAAAGCTCATAAATCTTATGTATAGAATAACAGGAAAGTAATGAGCAGGTGGAGTTATTTTGGTAGAGATGCCCCAGTAAAGAAGGCTTTTTGCTGTTTAATATTGTTAGTTATTTTAAGATTATGAACAATATCTTCAATTTACTTTCAAACCATATTAATAAATGCTGGTGTTCAATGCAAAGGAGGAAAGGTGACAGTTACTATTCATAGTTATATTATTGTGGAAGAACAGGCACCCAGTGAGGTTGGTGGTGTGTGGAAAATTTCACAAATGCAAATTAGCAAATGATTATTATGGTTTTACTTAAAACCACCCTCTTGTCAGTATGAGCATGTCCCCTGTAGTTTTTGCCCATTACTTACATTTCTTTTGAAATGTTCTTGACCAGTTTTGTGTCGCTTTGACTTCTGCTCTGAATTGTAATGCCTTGAAAATATAATTGACTGTGTTTAGCAGACTTTCTAAGAAAAGGAGTAGAAAGTTCAAAGCTATAGAAGGTTGGTAGCAGAACAGAGGAGGATTCTTAATACCTTCTCATAGATTATTTAGCTAACTTGAAACTTCCTTGGAAAATGATGCTGTTTGAAAATGTTTTTGAAAATCTTGTTTGTTTTGTGACAAAGTAGTGTTTATTATATTCCTTCCGTGCATATTCAACCAGGAGAGAAAAGCTGGGTAATGTATAGCGTGCTTGTTAATTTTATTTGAGCTTGCATTATTTGAACTGTGAAACATGAAGTTCTGCACCAGCAATGCTCACAGGCAGCAGATGAAGTCTTTACCAGAGAGATTAAGCTGCTTTTTTTGTGTTGAGTATCGAAAGTACCAGCAATTCAAATTACAGCACAGTGTATCTTCTTAATTGATCTTTCTTTCGGGGGGAGAAAAAAAAAAACCCTTATCTTTAATTTTGTTTGAAAATAAAAACTTGGTTTTATGTGGTTTCTTAGCCACAGGGGTATTGGAGTTTTTCCACTATTCTTAATCTCCTTGTAAATATTTGTTCAGTTATTGGAACTTGTTCTGTTTCTTTGTTTACTTGTTTGCTCTGTCCTTTGCTTCTGTTTCTGTAAAACCTTGACTAGAAGTATTTCCAAAACATTATAAGACTGTTACCACAACCGACCTTGCATATTATACTGCACTCAACTCCTCAGAGCTCTCCATTGCCCCTGTGAAAATGCCACCAGCAATTCCTACCATGAAAAAAAAAGATTTGCTGACCAGAGTCTCAATTATTAATTAACAAATTGGATGCACTCTGCACCAGTCATTGCTAAGCACAGAACAGGTCATCATCATCATGTCCAAAGCTCCTTCATCAGCATATTGCAAGGATTATTTTATCTGTTGTCAAGCGGTCTCCTCAGGGAGAGTTTAGCCTCCATGAGTGCTAGCCCTTCTGCATGGGTGAAATGTCCTGCTCAAAAATCTGCTCCAGCTAATGTCCTCTGCTAACTTCTCTTTCTTTGCCGTGGGAATGTGCGTGCCCGATCGAGAATCTCTTAGCATGAAGTTTACACGCTGCCTTTCTGCACTTCCGTTTGTTGGCTTAACTCTTGCTATTTACAAGAATGATGAGTAATGTTGGGTACCTTATCCCATAAACGGATTCAAATAATTAAATGAGACTAGCAGGTCTAGGTTCACAGCAAATTAAAAGGGTGCACTTAATCTCATAATGCGGTTAAACCTGACACACGCCAGGACATTGGATCTGGGCTCCAGGACTGCACATGACAAGGCTATCTTGAAAGTTTACATATGTTCAGAAGAGATAGGACAAATGCACAGGAGAAGAGTACATTTTCCTTAAGTACTAGCAGGCCTGAACTGCTGCAGTTTGCTGAATACTCAGCAAATAGGGGAAATAGCACTTTGTGATGCCTATATTTATATTTTTCATTAGGCATCCACTATAGACAGTCTTTGGAGAGAGCCTAAACTGACATTCAGTCTTGCTTCTTATGCCTGTTCTTAAGTTTGTTGAGCAGTGAATGTGTAATTCTCACCCATTTTGCTCACCTAACATATATATGAGCCTTTTAATATTGTTCTTTACCACTTCGTGTAATAAAGGCCCACCTGCAGTATGTAGTTGGTTTTTTGCAGTGTTGATACTACTATTGTTATGTTGCAATATGATTTGTAGTAGTGCTGTATTTTCAAACTCCTCTTGTGCAATATCCTCTTGGCTCTGGTATCTGTCCTCTCCATATCTAATGCTGGTATAAAATGGAAACTTTTTAAATTCCTTTAACAGGAAACTAAGAGCTCATCTGATCAGGACTAAGTTAACTTTATTCCAAAGTGCTTTAAAGTGTTAGGTTTTTAAGTGAAAAAGGTGTAATTTACAGAAGCAAGGCACTTCATCAAGAAAATCACAGCAAACGCCAAGTGTAAACAATCCCTAAATTATAAAAAGAAATTGTCTCATCTTGCGTGCCTCGTTCACTGAAGTCATAAGTGAGAGCAAAACCGGTGTGGTGACAGGCCCAGTTGTGATAGTGAGAAGTTGCTGAAATTATACTAAATATATCTTCTGAAAAAATAAATTTACATGTTTGGGCCTAGACATTTGTCATAGTTAGCTATTGTCCCTCCTTCTTTTTTTTTTTTTTTTGTAAACATTCCCTCAAGTGTTTGTTATTATGGTAAGATCAAAAAATGTTGATAAAAGTTTAAGTATTTCGTAAGCAATTTTAGTGGTTGTGACTGTGAAATAACAGTTCAGTAACATTATTTGGCATTTTTAATGAAATTTAATACAAAGCTGAACTGGTCAGTCAACACCTTTTTTTAAATGTACAAGGTAGCCTCTAATATTCTTCTGTGGGAAACTAGTCATATTGTATAGATCCATCTTTTTATTAAATGTACAAGGTAGCCTCTAATATTATTCTGTGGGAAACTAGTCGTATAGATCCATCTTTTTGTTCGAGGAAATGTGATTTTGTTTGTCTTAAACTATTTCACATGAACAAGTATCTGATCATTCAAAAACTTAATCTTGTCTTTAAAATATTATAGACCTTTCAATTTATTTATAATTTACACGGGCACATGTTAAGGGGCTCTCCATCGTGTCTTTAAAATATTATAGACCTTTCAAGGGGCTCTCCATCCTCTCTATTCTAAAATCTGAACAAATATTCTTTAAAAAGGAAGTAGTTTGATTGGAAAAACTCATGTAAGAGTTTTGTGCAATTGGAAATTTCAGACTTTAGACAAAGGTGCAGGTATAGATAAGTAGTAATCATGTTGAGTGACACAAAAAAAAATTCTGTTACATTAGCCCATGAAAAAAAGACTTATGATTTGTATAGATATGTGGGACTCCTGATGTGCACACCAGCTTGTCCTGATTGCTTTGACTTGTGCCTTTTTAATGCTGTGGAGGTTGTGTTAAAAGTACCAAAATTTGAAATGCAAATCTTGCATGCAATCTAGATCTAAAAAATGTCACTGAAGGTTCCTGATACTCCAGAGTCTTTGGGAATAAGTCTGGTTTTCTTCTGAAATCAGGTTGTGCCTGCTTTGATTTAAGCTAGGGTATTTGTGACCCTACTCGTGGTTTCCTTTCAGACATGGATGCAATGCCCCAAAGGGCAGGAGGCCAAAAAAAAAAAAAAAAAGTCACAACACTTTTACTCATAGTATATTTGTAAACCAGGTAAAATACCCTTGATTAGGTCTCAGCTGGAGTGTAATTTGAGATTTGTCAGATTGCACCTAAACAGCGGGCTTTTTCCTGATCAGCCAAAAGATAGGGAGAGAAAAATAAAAGCTATTTCCAGTTTGCAGGCAGGACAACCGTGCTGAATAAATGTGCAACTGTTAATGAATAGCTGTTTCAAATATTTACAGGAGGCAAAAGAAAAGAAGATTGGCATTCAAAGCAGCTGTGCCAAGGGAGAGCTATTAAAAGTAAACATGATAAATGATGTTCAAGTGCTCGTATAGCTGTCAAATATCACAGATATTCAAAAGTGGAAAGTGTTGGAAGTGCAATGTACTGTATGGCCAGCCATGCTGCTAGGCGTGGTGGGTAAGTTTGTTTTTTTTTCCACCTCAAGTTCTTCATAAAACTGAGATTTGTCAAATCAAAAGGTAAGGATCTAACGTACAATATGCAAGAACCTTGATTTTTTTGTACTTTACATTGAATGTGCAAATGACTTATTTTGTCTTGTAGGTCAATGCATATTTTCATGCATTCACATATTTCAAGACCAATTTCTTTTCTTTGGGCTGTTTTAATAAAAATATATGAAAGTTTATGCTAATAAAAACAATGGATTTTGCTATGGGTCTTACAGGCATCTGTACTGAAGGATGATAGTGATTAAAGTGTAGGTAGATTGTTGCTTTGACTTTGTAGGACTTTGAAAAAAAGTGTGTATATAGTAAGTTAGCAAATTTATGTGCTTCTGTAGTTGCACAGATTTTTCAGGTTATCTGGAAAGTATTATTTTTCAGATCCATTTTCATTTCTTCTCAGTTGACTGCCAACCTCTCAGCAGAGACATTGTGTTTTTGTACCAGACTGTGAAGCTAGCTTCACAGAAACTATCATGCTGTTGACTCCTGTGAAAATAGGTCATGGCTTATCTATCACTGATGTAGAGAAATACAAAGGCTACAGAAAAGATGTCCTTATTTATAGGAGACTGTAGTTGATACTGTTTGTGGTATCTGGATATTACTTTTGTTCCCTTTTTGAAATTGTTTTCAAAATGAGGAAGTGATGCTAAAGTACAAATTGAGATGGGTTTAAATATTAGTTCAGCTCTTATGTGTGGCAGGTAAGCAAAAGCAGAGTTCATGTAACCAGAGGCACATTTTTACTGAAATGTTTCAGGAACCCGATACGATACGTTGCATCAATTGCCATCTTACCTGTGTGTGCATGAACTTCTGCCCTTTAGCATCGAAATTCATTGTAAAATGGACATGAGTTCAGCTCTCTGGGCCTCTCTTGGGAGCAGCCTAAATATGTCCGTTTTATGTTTGGTTTCTTGAACTTCCAAAGCTGCTCGTAAGTGTTTGTATGCTGATGTCAGAGCAAAGAGGAAGAAGTATGAAAACACATCTTTGCTTTATTTGTATATATGTCTTTATTGATAAGAGATTAGTTTAGTGGTCTCCTTGAAAAGTAGGTCTGGGGGAAGTTTGCCAGACCCATTGCCTATCAAATTGTGGCGGAGTGAGAAGTGCAGTGATGAAGGAGGCAATGGGAGAAGAGGGGACCTTCCCCTACCTCAAGATAGCCAACCTTCAAAGCCCGACTCTTTTTTTCCAGTTAATTTTGAGTATATGATGGCACAGTAACAGTATAATTTCCTGAAATGATCAAAGAAGATAGCAAATTTCTTCTTGGTTTCCTTTGCATGGAACTTTGAATGCCACTGGACACTGATGTGAAAGTTAACATCATGTTAGATCTTGAGATGACCATGGCTGCCATGGACCAACAAGCTTGCTTTCATTTTTAGGGAAGTACGGCCATTGCTTTCTCTCCTAGATGGATCTTACAATAGTTAATCTCCTTTTGTTGTTTCAAGGTTGCAATACTGTGCTGTATTTCATATGTGTCTCTTCAAGAACCAGGGCTCTTCCCTGCCGAGTCATTGTAGAATCGTTTACAGAAACATTGGCCATACATTTGCCTAACACCTTTTGAGTATCCTGAAAATATCTGTCTCTGTATGTTTCCCAGCAGTATTTTCAATCAATTAACTACCACCATGTAAAGAATTTTGTTTGCCTTTTTTTTTTTCTCCCCCACCCCAGTCCTTCTCAAAACTTGCCTGTTAGTTGTGTCTTGTGCCCTTGGTTCTTATTGTAGGATTTGGTGAACAACAATTTCACATTAAGGTTATCCAACAACTGTGTGATTTTTGTAAACCACAAGTTTACTTTCATCCCGGCCCTAACCTGTGCAAACAGACTTTTCTGCCTCCCATTGTAGGGTGGCTGCTCCATGTCCTCAATCATTTCTCCCCATTCTCTAAATTGCATATTCTCCTTGAGACATGGAGCGCACTGATGCCCACAGCGCTTGGGATGGGATCACAGCAAAGCTCTGTGTGTTCACAAAATAATGCCTCCTGTCTTGTTCTTGAGCGCCTTCCTGACAACGTTCTCCAACATTTGGGTGGCTTTTCCTGGAATGCTGCTCCATGCTGTCTGTGATTTCCAAGAGCTGTCACTGACAACTCTGAGATCTTTCTGATTTGGAGCTGTCAGTTCTGCATTGAGCATTGTGTAGGCATGACTAGCAGTATCTTAAATTTGTCTACATTATCATGCATTTTTCTATGCTTAGGCTCACTTAGCAGCTTTTTGCTCACTTACTCAGTTTGGGTATCGCTGCCATAAGCATGGTGTTTGACAAAGCTTTCTGAATTGCTGTCATCCCCAGTCCTGGAGACTGTGGTGCACACTCCCACTGCCTCAGCAGTGGTGCAGATGTTGAATAAGACTAGTTCTGATTTAGGTCATTTGCAGGGCCCGCTGCCAACTCCGTCTTGAAAAGTAACACTTAAGTCTCCTAACCATTGCTCCCTATCCTTTAACCTGCTTCTAGCCAAGGAAGAACCTTTCTTCCAACAACTGTGGCAACTCAGTTCCTCTAATAACCTTTTATATGGAGTTTTGTCAAAGGCTTTCTGAAAAGCCTTTCAGCTACATTTTCCCTTCATTTATGTGCCTATTGTCTTGCTCATAAAACTCAGTCAGTGGGTCTTCATATTACAACGTGCGATGCATTTTAATTCATGGAATGGATAACTACAGTGTACTAGATGGTTCAAATTATTTGAGTTGACTCCTGCCAATGCCATTTAGCTTCACATGCATTTCTGGCTGCTGCTTCAGCAGTTTTTGTTAAGCTTTAGTGAATCACTTGATAGTTCACAGTATCAAGCCATCCTTGGCTTTGCTGGTGAAGGGCATTTTGTTTGGCCTAACCTTTTATGTGCAGTGTCAGGATAATGTTTGTGCACAACTTGGGTATGATATGAAAAGCAGCTGAGTGACACTGCAGGTTGTGTTTTGCATTATGGGATCCTCTCTTCCTATTTTCTCATGGGGTATGTGTTTTCATTTTTCCTTAAGTTCCTGTGGAACTTTTTGGTGTTTCAGTTTCCGCCCGTTTCCTCTAGTTCTGTCGGTGGCCACCATTGAAAAGAGGCCAGCAGCATCCTCCTCACTGCCTCCCTTGAGGCACTTTTAGACACTGCTCAGGTCCCCTCTCAGCCTTCTCTTCTCCAGGCTGAACAGGCCCAGCTCCCTCAGTCTCTCCTCATAGGGCAGATGTTCCAGGCCCCTGATCATCCTTGTTGCCCTGCGCTGGACTCTCTCCAGCAGCTCCACATCCCTCTTGTACTGTGGAGCCCAGAACTGGACACAATACTCCAGATGCGGCCTCACCAGGGCTGAGTAGAGGGGCAGGATCACCTCCCTCGACCTGCTGGAGACGCTCTTCTTAATGCACCCCAGGATCCCATTGGCCTTCTTGGCCACGAGGGCACACTGCTGCCTCATGGTCAACTTGTTGTCCACCATGACACCCAGGTCCCTCTCTGCAGAGCTGCTCTCCAGAAGGTCGGTCCCCAGCCTGTACTGGTATGTGGGGTTCTTCCTCCCCAGGTGTGGGACCTTGCACTTGGCCTTGTTGAATTGCATGAGGTTTTTCACCACCCAAAGTTACGAGGAGGAAACAAGTACTCCAGACCACAGAGGGGTGCATGGTTCTCCTTACATCAAGGGAAGGGCATCATACAGTACATGGGTTTCTGAATGCTTCTCTCAGTGCAAGAGAAGGGGCTAGGTGATTTTAATGTATATTTAACATCCTGTGTCATTCTGCTGCCTTTTTGTCTTGTTTTTCTGTTGTTGTTGTTTTTGTTTTGTTTTACAGTTTTACCACAGTCTTACATGGGCCTTGTCTTTTGCATCCATAGGTAGTGGTCTTTTGGGGGAATAAATTTCAAATTGCTGAGCAGTTTCAAAATAAAACTAGGTGTATATATTTATACTGTCAAAACAGATTGCTGTTAAAAACATATAGTATGATTTTTAAACTGTACAAATACTCCAGAGAACAGGAAAATCTGGTTTTCCTGGCTTTCATTTTTTTTCTAAACCCTTCCCGGTTACATAGTAGGGACCCTATTCGTTACAGAGCAGGACTTGATTGTCTGGGAGCAAACAATAAGCTGGACATACTTCCAAGCAAGAAATAGACATTAGCAATACACTTTTGTAAAAATGTAGTTTTTAGCCTGAAGAATATTGCTGGAAGAAATAAAATGATGTAGTGTTGATTTAATGTGAATAATGCAAGTGATATGTAATGCCCTTCAAATAAGTGCTAAGGATGAGCTACCTGTAATATGAATTACCTTAGTATGAATTATGCGTGTGTCCTTGGAATAAAATTTGTGTGGCCTGGATTATTCACACAAGTTAATATTTTATCACATTTTGATTCTACTGTAACTGCACTATTGAAGTAGCGATGACATTAACAGAATTTTGTGTATAACACATTTTGTGAAAGCAAGACTTAATAACCAGAGCTTCTAGTGGGTGTATATGAAAGAGAAAAAGCTAATGCTAAAAAGCTAATTCAAGGTAATTTAATGTTCAGTGTCAGCAGAGAAGTTCAGATGTTCCCATTTTACCTGACCGAAGAAAAAATTTCACTCAAAATCTGTGATTTTAATAGAATATATAGGTAATCTATCTGGGCATATTTTATGTGTTATGGAGAAATGTGCTTGCAGACCTTCTCTTTCGTTTAAATACTGAAGATAAATACACCTTCTGCTGAATCCTACCAAGTATACTTAGTTACTGGAATAGGTGAAGTAGATTTATTTTTTCCCCCTCCTTCAATGCTTTCTGGTTTTGCGAGTAGTATTTTATTGTTTTGTATTTTAAAATATTTTCATTTTAATACTTTTAGTATTTTATAATATCATACATGATCTATTTAATATACTATGTATTATTTTATACATTATTTTTGTATCATATTATAACTTACCATTTAATATTTTATTTATTTTTCTGTCTTCCATACAAGAAGAAAGTTTTTACCGCTCTTTGGTGTCTAAAGCAAAAAGACGCAAGCGGTGAATCCAGACCAAGCTTGCTCACAGCATCACAGCAGTGATTCCTGTGGTGGCTGCTGCTGCTGCAGCAGCCGTGGCACATCCGAGTCTGAAGCAGCCCCCAGCACCCGGGCTAGTCTGCCACATCTCTGGCTGGCACCCTCCCTTCTTCTAGGCTGGATCCAGTGCAGTAATCCAGAGGACCTCCAGCACAGCAGCGAGAAGTTGAGGTCTTCTATTAGCTGTGAAGAGAGGAAGGGTGTTCTCTACCATTTTACTCTTCTCCTTTTTACTGTTCCCATTTTTCTTCTTTTGTTAGTATACCAGTACTTGCATTTTTCTCATTTTTCCCAGCAGTGGCAGAGCAATGAGAGATGAACTTGTAGAAGCAGGAAGATGAAACTTCTCAGCTACTCCATTTGGTTCTTTGCAACCATGGGGATCAATATTTCCCTTGAGGTGCAATCAACCAAATGCCAGCGTTTGCTTATCTGTGAGGTTTGGAATAAGGAGCAGCAGGCAAATGGGTTTTTTTAAATGCTTTGTTGGCTCCCACTGTTGAGTTCTTTTTTGAAGACCGATAAATAGGACATAATTTGTGTCTTATGTATTAAGTACAGTGTCTGGTCCTTTAAAGGTTCCAAGAAATAATATTGTAATAAAAGCAATAATGTGTTTGCATTTTTAGTATTCTGTTACCACAAAACATCCCCACAGCAAATAATAAAACAGAAGTTCTGTTAGGTTTCAGTCTTTCATGCGTGGTTATTATAATGTGCAAGATCCTCCATCATAATTTAATTTTGCAAGCATCTAAGCATGAGGTATGTGTTTTTGTATTAAAGTTTATTTTGACATGGGTAGTTGTATGGATTACAATAATTTTATTTAAACATAATAAAGATAGAGCTGTGAAGCTATCTTTTTTTT
>NW_010588304.1:4549-41152 GCF_000705375.1 Tinamus guttatus | reverse complement strand
CGGCTTGGCTGTGAGAGCCGTTTCAAAGCTGGGCTGGCGAGGAGGCAGGGGAGGGAGCAGGGCAGCGTCTGGCAGTCCTGGCGCTGCTCCGCGCGCCGCGAGCGCTCGCGTTTCGGGGGGTTGCTAGGCACTTTGCTCGCTGCAAGGGAGCTCCAAGTCGCGCCGCGTTTTAAGTTTTCCGATAAGCGGGCGGCACGTTTTCTAACTTGGAAAACATTAACTTCTTTGCACAGTGCGCTGCCGGCTAGCAATAAGCCGAAGGATAAAGAGAACAGGATTGAAATTAATACTGCTCTACTGTTTTAATATGGGACCATGATCGCTACGTTATCAATACCCAGTTATGGAAGGAGACTTCCTTGCTGTTACCTTCCCTTATGAAACAGAAGTCCACTAATGATAAATATTTACAGTGGAAAGTTTGAGATATAAATACATCATTGCAGTATTTGCACTAAGTATAGGAAATAGCTCTGTAGGTTAGTCCTGTGGCATAGTAAATGTTTACTTTTAAAGGGCGCCCTCTTTCTATAACTTTTTTTTTTTAAGGAATGGTTGTGTACAGAATGTTTATATATAAACAGTAGTGTTTAGGGAAGAGTCAAGTGGAGAGAGCAGATAGAGCGCTGAGGAACTCGTTACTCTTCAATCTTTATGATTTCTTTTGTTTTTGAATCGTTGCGACTCTTTTTATGCGCCACCAATTTGGTAAAGAAGGTATTACCGTAGTTAGCCGTAGCAACCACAAATGAAAGTGAAAACATCATGTGTCTGTCTTTTGTAAATTAAGGATTTTAAAACGACTGAGTGGGAATGGCCTGGAGCCTTCAAGTTGCCCTTGGTGGGCAGCTCTCGCCTATGGGCAACACCAGCGGTGCCGCGTGGGGTGCACACTAGCAACAGATGCAGTAAAAACCCAGATGCGTCAGAGCTCTAATCTGGAAAACCAAAGAACTACCCAGAAATGTGAAACGGCAGTCCCTGAAATTAGAGTACGGACATATCATGGTGTTAGCACCGTTGACATACGGCTGGAACTTCCTGCAAATCGGACGGGATCCCACAACATGCACTGAATAGCCCAGCAGGCTGGAAAAGAGAAGGCAGTTATTGCTCTCAGCGTCGGCAGCCTTATTTGTAGGCATGTCGGACACAGATCTGAGCCATTGGTGTATGGCAAAAATGTATTAGGATCTTTGAGAGATTCAGATAGATGAAGGAAAGAACTGCTTTTACACCGCTTCTGTTTTGCTCTACGAAACAGCCGCGATGGAGAGGGAGTCCCAAGAGAACCAGAAAAAAAGTGAAAGTGAAGGATGAGGAAGTTGAACTTTCCATTTGGGCTTCTTTAGTCGGTCTGAGTAGAAAAGGAAGGAGGAACCATTTGAAGTTAAAACTGATTTTTATTAGCATAAAGGCAGGTGCATAGAGTATATGCCCATATTTGGCATAATGTCAATGAGGATTTTTTTTTCTTTTTTTCAAGTAAAGAAGCTACATATATGCTGGTACAGAAAATATTTAATTTACCAAGAGTAAAATGTTAATCACAGATTTTTTTTAAGGTAGTTAATCCATAAAGGTTGGTGTTCCTGAGAATTATAAGAAAAAAAACGTTGGAGGTTGGCATCTCTTTTTAACTATGGGTTCAGGATGACAAGAGACAGTAACACAGGCTTGTCCTGGTGCTCTCATATCCTTCACTGTCCCTGGCAAGGCCATATTGGAAAGGGCAGAATCTCCTGTCCGGCCTCCTGTCCTGTTCAGTTCTTAATGTCCCAGTGTCAGATCATTAGCTTGTATAAATCAGAAGGATCTTATGCTGCCTTTACACTTGCTGAGGATCTGGTTAGAGAGTCTTAATTAATGCCTTATTCAGAAGTCTTCAAAAATCTGGTATTCAGAAGAATATGAAATACAACAGCAGTATCAAAAGCAGTGGTCAGGTGTAGTCTCCTCCTTTACACTTTCATTCCCTTCAACATGTAAAAGAAAACAGTACTGAAGTTAATAAAATTCAATCACTTCAGTGATTCAATCACTTTTTGTTTCAGATTTTCTGTTTGAGGGACGTCTCTTTTGTGCGGGCCAGGATGTTGTGTTCACTGGCCTTCCATCTTCAGTGGAAAACGTTATTTTTCCTTAGGCTTGTTTGTGAAGAAATAGATAGACTTTGGTTTCTTCTTCAAGATAAATTGAAATAGCAAGTTTTATAATAATGGATTTTCTGCCTGTGCAGAATATAGTAACAGGAAAGCATTGGCTATGTATAATGTGTATGGTGGCAGAAGCATCTCAAATGAAAGTAATCACAATTCATTACACTCTATTTTATATATATTATTGCCCCTAAAGAACTAAAATAAATTTTAGATGACACTCTGTGTGGCAAATGAAGTTTCCAGGTTTAATGTGATGAGGGTTGTGATTTGCTCATCAATGCCCTGTCATCATCTTCAGTGTCCTGTGGCTTTAAAAAGAAATGTAAAAAAAAAAAAAATCTGTGGAAGTGTAACACATTCAAGCACTTGCAGGTGCAATAAATACATGTGATGCCAAAACCAAGTAACTCATATATTTGAGAGGAAGGTGGTTGCTTTCACATACAGTAGTAAGACTGATTATGGTGCCATGTGCTTACTCGAACCATTCCTTTTCAAGCATCTGCTCCCTTAGTGAAAATGTATTTTTGAACACCTGCGGAGCACAATTATTTCCCGCTTCCTTCCCCTGTAATGGAGTTGCGCTCGCTAATGGTTCCGAATGCAGCACACCCCTGGGGAGCCGGGGAAGGCACGTTTTGTTTGTGAGCCCCGGGGGCAGCGCTGTGGCGGGGAGCGTACTGTGATAATCTCCCCAGGCAAATGCGAAAACCCCCTGCGAGGTGTTTGTTGGGGGTAGCTGCAAGGCTTAGCATCTAAAACAAGCCATTTGTAGGCGTGAATTTATTTTATTCCGACTCTAAAATGTACTAGGTTTGCCAAGAATCCTGCACGCTGTCTAATACAAGTCAGGGAATTGTTGAGCCCGTGCTGCATTTCACTGTATTGAATGGCATATACAGTTGCATCCTGTACCTCCTGGGAAGGATATAGGTGGTCAGTTCTCATCATTGCTGTCTTAGACTGCAGTCATTTAAATCGTTTTTTTTTTTATTTGCTGCTCATAAGGTAAATTACGAGTAGCTCACTGACTGGTGTAGGTCACATGGCTTTTGCTGGTGGTTTTTGTTTTGTTGGTCCCGGCCACTGAATTCTCTGAATTTGTTATCTTTAGAGCTTGGCTAAATTTTTTTTTTTTTTTTTTGTATTTTCAGTGTGGCAGACTCTTTCTGATCATATGTAAATTGCTGCTTGGAGAGGATCTAATACAGGCCTTTTTACTGTAGTGACATGTATATGGCAATGGAAAGATTCTTTACCGTGTAATTTTTCATCGTGATTGATGAGTGTAGTGAAAGCAGCTGCAATTTGCAAAAGCAGTTTTTAGTGCTTCTTTACCAAAAGACATCACCATTTACCTTGCTTAAAAAGTCCTTGCAGCAAAGCTAAGATATTTTTATTTTATGTACCAAGGTTCATACTTTAAGCTGTTTAAAGGCATTTAATATCTAAAATGATGTTTAGCTAACCATTTTTTCAGGTTTTCATATTGAACGGTGTTTACAAAAGTATTTACTTGCAGGTGATATCTTTGGCCAAGAGAATCAAGAAACTCCACAAGACAACAGGCTCTAGTCTTATGTTCATGATAGGTTTTCTTTTTTTTGTTGTTTTTCCCTTTTTTTTTTTTTTCTATTTCTCTTCCCTAGGATAGTCTTCTTAGGGGCTAATAGGTTTGCAGTGTAGTATTCTGAATCTCCAGAGATAGTCTTTTGATACCTGCCTCTTAAAGATTTTATTGTGTCTTTTGGACTGATGTTGCAGTGCTTCTCAAGGGGATGTTCAGCCTGTTTTGAAAATAAATAAATAAAAAGAAGAGTTATTGTGTTGGGGTGCAGCAAACAGATAAGAAAGATGTTCAGCTTATAACAGGACACAATAGTTAGAAGTTTTACAAAAGTTAAAGGGGAATTAAATTCCAATGATTTCAGTGTTTAAAAAAAAAACACTATTGATATTAAAAATATACAAACATTATTTTGATAAAACAGGAAAAATGACAAGGAAAATCTTCATCTTCAAAAGAGTACAAACGTAAGTCACAAGAAGACTTCAATCCTCTGATCCTCTGAGGTATTTCTGATACTACTGTAGTTATTGGAATAAATCAGAATTTTTATGATGATTACCCTGAGATATCAGGGTAACTGCAGTCGAGATAAGACCAACCACTAGGCAGGCGCTATGTAAATAAAATGTAGTCTTACATTTAAGAATTAAACTTAACTTAGCAGAGCTTTAAGTTAATGGTTCATGCCTCAGAGCTCGGACTGGCAAAGAGAAAACGTGCTGTCCTAGGCACAACTCACCTGGCATTTTTAGTTATTTCTCCTGTCTCTGTTAACTGCTTCCAGCATGTTCTGCACCTTTGGGATGCAGAAATCGGCCTCGCTGGGTTTAGGAAAACGCCAGTGTCTGAGGTGGAGGCATTTGGGTACCTGCTTGCATGGGTTTAGGAAAACGCCAGTGTCTGAGGTGGAGGCGTTTGGGTACCTGCTTGCATGCCGCCGCTCCCTGAGGTCCAGGTTCCTGATACCATCCTGGAGCAGGTCTTCGACGAGATTGCCGGGGCCTTTCAACAGCCCTGCGATGAAAATAGATTTGTCATAGGGGAAAAAAAAAAAAAAAAAAAAAAAGTTGTTCTAGGATATCATTATTGTTTAAGATGATTTCCAAATACATTTAAAACTAGCATAGCTTTGAGACCTCTAATGGCCATTATTTTTTAAATAGTGAAATGTGATTCATTACTGGGTAAGTATCTATGTCCTGTTTAACTTAGTTCATTTTGATTCTTATTTGCTAAACCTTGAAACAAGGACAACACATTTGTGATAGAAACATTTCATTTGCCTTTTTTTAAAGTATGCATCTCTATTTGTATTCTAGTTTTAGGAAAATAAATTTTTGCAAATTCAAGAGCTAATAGCTCGATTTGTTTTCTGGGGGAAGGTATTTAGGGGGAAATATTTTCCAAGGTGCTGTAAATGCTTAACAGACAATAGTAGATTTAATCTATAGATTTTTGAAACAGGGCTTCTGTAAGGTTATTTTTACTCTTCTAGTTCATTAGCCACTTATTTCAATGCCTTCATTAAAATACGGATGTCAAAACAGCAATTGGATTTCTAGCTGCTTCTTAGCATGCAGAAGTCATAGAGAATTCCTCCTTCTGAGGTTTCAAAAAATGTTATTTTTCTATGTCCAGAGTTGATAGCTGCCTGAAAAGTCCACTCACAAGTTCTGACAATCATCTAATTTGGCTAAAACCCCAAGGGCAAGTCTTGACTTTGCATAAAATAGTAGAACTTCGAAAGAGTTGCACAGAAGAATTTGCACCTTGTTGAAAAAATGCGCTTTGACTTGGATTTCCAATCACTTTGGTTTTGTTTTTAAGACTAGCTGAACTTTCTAGAACGGACTGCTCAGATTCCAGGTTTCTGTTCAGCAGTGTGTTTTCTTTCGAGGAAACTGTGAACGACTTCTTAAAAATTAGTATTTGTATTCATATGCTTCTAAGGAATTTTACGCTTTTCAATCTAAAAATAACTTTGAGCAGAAATTTGTTTTCTACACAGAATATGTAAACTTACTTAAAAAAAAACAAAAAACCCTCACAATTGTTTGCTAGACGATATGGTTAATTAATCCCCAAAGAAGATTTTTCCTGGAAAGTAATTAATTACTGAAGACAAACTACTACAGTTGAATTTATTTTGAAACCTTAATTATAGTGTTGATTACATTCAATTTACAGGTTTCTGGACATGACAAAACTAACTCTTTTAGGTTTTTAGACACTGAAAATTGCACATATAATTAATCTCATGTCATTAAGCGTCATTATTAAAATATGACTTCCTTTTCCTTGCTGATCAATGCTAAAAGCAGGAATTTCTGCTTGCAAATGTAATTATGCTTGCAATATTTATGATCCAGCATTTTTAATCTAAGCTGTTACTTAGTGCCCCTGGAAATGAGCGTTTTTTTGTTAGACATTATTTTCTGGGCTGGAAAGTTTTGTGGCTTTGCACTTTATTATTTTTAGAGGGTGGAGGAGTTTTCCTGGTCTGTTTCTGTTGTGTGTGGGTTGTATTTTGTGTGTGTGTTTTTCTTTTTTTTTTCTTTTTTTTTTAATAAATCTGACATTTTTCCTGGGAGAAAGCCCACCCTACCTTTTGCAAGGCTTTATGTTTAGCTGCTGTTCAATGATTGATGCATCCTGGCACACTGACATGCATCTCGGGAGCCCCAAGGATGTGGGGAATGGTGCTAACATTGCATAACATTTGGAAGGAGGTTGTCTAGTAATTTCTACTAGAGTTTTATTTTTGTTTACCATAGTTTTCGAAAGCTTGGAATGCCCTAATTTTCCACTGTCTAATATTTCTTAGTTGAGCTGAAGTAACCTGTCCAGTCTTGAGCCTCTGAGGGATTGTTTAATATATGTGAAGTGAATCTTCAGTGCTATTGGTGTGTATTAGGAAACCAAGTTCAGGAAAATGGCATACTGGCAGAGGTGTTCATAGACATTGCTACTGGTATAAGCTGCCACGCCATTAATAACTAGAAGTACATTGGTAGTAAGGAGGCTCTCAAAATTTATCTATAAGCTGCCACGCCATTAATAACTAGTACATCGATAGTAAGGAGGCTCTCAAAATTTACTCTGTGTCCGTTGCTACTCTGGCGTTATTCCTCTCAAGTGCAAAAAGCATCAGAAGTTGTTTAGACTCTGCATGTGTGAAAAATAATGGCAGGAAAATGGCTACCATAGGGGCAAAATGTAGAGACACACATATATGTATAAGTATATATACAAATATATAAAAGACAGGGAAATGTGATATGTGGCAAACCTGATACCACGTGCATGATTCAGTTTTTTTATTTGTTACAAGAGTAGGATTTCCGCGTGTGTGCAGGTTTCCACGTTGCGTTACAGGAGTGTGTGTGCCTGTGTATCAGATGAGTAAACACGGTGTCATCCTTTAGAGATCTGAGCAGTGCCACCGGCTCGACAGTCCTTTGCCAGCTGCTCCCTGTGACACCTTTCCTTACTGCCATCTTTAGCAAAATGGCACATCTGTGGCAGACCCGTGGTTTTTTTCCCCACCTATGTAAGTTTGGTCTTCATGCTCTTTGACTACTTGAGTGCCCGCAATCCGGATATTTGTTATTCTCAGTAAGACACATTAGTGGGAGGGCAAACAATGTACCACAGATATTTGAAGAAATACAGTGTGTTAGAGGGTGAATGTTTGAGATATGTAGGTCTGAACAGAGTTTCTCTGCTTAATTCTCTGTTTTACCAAGCTGACAAATTTTCGTGGTTATAGCTGAAGGCCAGAGAAATGGGAGAAAGCGAGTGGTGTCAGGCAGTTTTAGTTATGAGAAGCCGAGTGAAAGAAGGGTGAGATGGAAATATGATGGAAATTTAAAAGAGGGAAGAAATTTTAAAAGAGGAAAGGAAATTTTAAAGAGGGATACTTTAAAAGAGGGAAGAAGAATCTGGGTCCTGCAATTGCTTCTAATTAAACAGAAAATCCTACCATCAGAGGGAGATGCTGAGTAATAACAGGGCCCCTTTTCCAAAATTGCAAGCAAATTAAAAAGGCGGGGGGGGGGGGGGAGACCATTTGCTCAGGAATAGGCTAGGATTTATCAGAGAGAAGCCAACAAGTTATTCAGTGGCAACTTTATTAATATTTTTTTTCTGAAGTCAGTGTGCTTTAATTGCATTTATCATCATTTTTCCCCCAAATATCTTGGGAATTTGATTTTATTAACATCACTTTTCCTTACAGAATATTCCATTTCAAGGTACTGTGAAGTTAGAGGTCCGTGGAGGAGCTCCGCTACTTCAAATGCCAGATGGAGGATGTCTAAAGGATTTGTGTGCTGGATATTGACCGAAAGGAAAAGATAGATTTTGAGTCATATGTCAGTAAAATTTAATAGATACTTTTATTCAGAGGCAAAAATGGTTTCGAAATAAGTATTTTTCCAATTGTTCTGCGTTTTGGATCATCATAATACTGCCAAACACAGTTTAGAGGTTAAGCACTGCTTTTTTTTCCCTGTAAATCCCATGTGTGGGCCCTGCTGCTTTAGTGGGGTCACTGCTGAGCACCACTTCTGTCCCTGGCCTTCGCTGTGGGCAGCGAGAGCCCTTGACTCCATCGCTCTCCATCTTCATCTCTACCAGCAAGAAAACCAAGTTGCTTTCCAGTTTAGCAGCAGCCAGTTGTTTGGGAGTTTTCTTTGGATTTGCCTGTTAATCTTGTAAAGATTTTAATCGCTTAATTCTCTAAGGGGATGTTTAAATATGTTTCTTACAAGGAACAAACAGTAAATAAGTATCTTGACAACGTAACTTCTTTTGAGATACATAACTTGGTCTTTTCTGGCGCTTAAAACTTTTAGCTGTCTTACTTTACTTCCTTTCCAAGATGTCTGTATCAGTAATATTCTTTGCTATTAAAACTTGCGTATTTTTTGATCACCAGTATGCTGGTGTTTGTAGCTAACCAGTTATTCCTTGTGGGCTTGTAGGAGCTTCATCCCCAGCTATTTGTTGGGCCAGATCATTCGTTTTTTAGAGTAGAAAAGCAAGGCTTCTTTTCCAGAACGACGGTATTAAGCAGGAAAGATTTTAACAAGGTAATGAAATAAGGAGCTGTAGATGATTCTCTTGTAAAATTAATGAGTTTTCAAGATTTTCTTGTCAGCGATGCAAATTAAGCTGGTGCTATCTAATATTGTAATCTTTTCTTGAAAGCAGTAATTTCCTAGTTAATGGACTTCTTTAAGTATTTTGAATTAATTGCAATGAAAGATGATAAAGAGCAGTTGCCCCTCTGTGCAGGGGCATCTCTATAGATCTTAATTTTTATGATCTGCTTGATGACTCTGAGCAACTGGAGAATGTTTTTGCTCTCCAGGGCCAACAGTAAAATCAAATTTAGTACTGTGGGCCACTGTGACACACCAGAATCACAACCTCTGTTATTCCTCTGTGCCGTCCGCATTCCTCCTGGGCTGTCTCTTCTCAAGTTTTCTGCCTTTTCTGAGTTACTCTTTCTTGCCCTCCCTCTTTGAAATACTGATACGAACTCTTCCCTTTCTTCCCATCTGCCCTTTTTGACCAACAACCGTCAATATGTTCCTGTAATTAAAGCTGCAAGGAACAGACCCTCACAAACCTTTCTGTGAACTGCCCATCGTGCTGGAACGTGCTCCTGCTTCTGGTTGACAGAGGTCTGGAAAGGTTCCTACAGTGCTCCACAGGGTATCATCCTGGACCCTGACACACTCATCTCCATCCCAGGAACCACTTTCTATTAAAGTTGTATCATGTCATAGATACACACATTTATGTTGTGTACAGAAATGAGTGTAAGAAAGAACTAGGAAACGTCTTCAGACTATGATTTTCTGTTTCTTCTTGCACCTTTGAAACAGGAGCAATGAAGAACCTTGTTCATATGACCTGTGCGGTTTCCAAGACGGTGATTTGCTATATAACATATAGTATGTATGTATACTATAGGAATGTATGGAGCAATAATCTCAGCAACTGAACGTTTCTAAAGCAGACCTGTATAACGTGTCCTGGAACAGAGTGGGGAAGAGTGAAGGAAGCTTTTGTGAAGTGTGGTCTTTTTCTTTTCCTGTATACAAAGTGAAACGTAGTTCTGATATTTAGAAATGTATCCGATTTTTATAATTAATTATTACTTCAAGTATTTAAATCTTGACAGCTGGGCTAGGAAGACTTGGGTTTGGCAATGCTTAGGTACAAGTTGGATTTCTTTTTTGTAAAATCTGCTTTTTCAAATGGCATTAATGTTTTGAGTTTTAAAAAATGGAAAATAGGCCTCCTCTTGTTCTTGTAGCCAAATGGAAATAAAAATTATTATAAAAATGCACACACACACACACACAAAACATAATTGTCATCTGATAAAAGAATTTAAAATCCAAAATTTCACATGCTTTAAAACTGAATTTTGGCCCATTTCAAAAAGGAATATGTAAGGCTCCTATAAAAATTATAGATGAAGTTTATAGCTGTTTAACTATGATATGTATGTTTTTAGTGGTGTCCTCACAGAATTACAAAGTGACAAATTTTGAATCATTTTCAAAATTATGTGCATTTATTTGTCTCAGAAACTTACATGGATATAAAGTTAGGCTTTGTATCTTCAGCTACTTCCAGCATTTCTCTCTTCTTAGAGAAGATCTTATCCAGATTTAAATTTCCATTTAGATGTGAGAATTTTCTGGCCTTTCCTGAGCCTGCCTTTTTTTTTTATTTTTTTCTGCCAAGGGCGGGATTGTCTTTTAAGATCTGTTTATCGCATGTTCATTTGTTAGCTACCGACAAACCAGCACTCTGTTTTACCCTGGAGTCAAGGATCCTAATCCTTCATCCTAAGACGCAGAGAGGAGGGCGCGGGGCGCGCACGATACACGTGGTCGCCTGCGTTACCTGTGGTGCTCTCCGGGGAGGCCGCAGGCCTCGGCCTGCGCCCGCCGCGCTTGCCCTTACCACCGGTGCCTGCCGTGTGGCCGGGCACGCGCCTCGGGGGCCACCTGCCCTCGTGGAGGCCGCAGGAACTTGCTCCGTGCCCACGAGGGTGATATTTTCCCTCGCGCTCCTTTCGGGTCCGTTCAGCTGAAGAGCAGGGGAGGAAGGAGCGCGTGGCTCTGCCTGTGGTTTCTCTACCGTTGTTTACTATGTATTACGTCGTGTAATCCGTCGGCCAACTTTAATTTCGCAAGCTATTCGTTGTGTTTAAACAGTGCCTTTCTTATATTAAATATTTATGGGAGTCTTTGGGAAGAATACATTAAAATGGCAGATGGAGGTCGTTTCGAGCATCGTCTTGATTGAAGGCCGGGGACCCCTGTGAATTTGAAGTCTGCTTTCAAGGAAAGTTCACGGTGTCTGATTATAACCCAAGCAGGCACGAATTCCACCAATTCCCTGCCCTGTGATTTCCAAAAGCAGTGGCTGCTGCAATCTTCATGCTCCAGCACCTTTCCTTCTGAAGTCATTTGCAAGCGCCGCGGCGGCGGCCCCTGAACAGAAGCATTTGCAGTTGTATTGCTTATTAATAATTCAAGAGCCCTGCAACTTTTGCCCAGTCAGAGGGCTTTACTCATTGGTTTTGAACTACCAGAGCAGAAGTGGCAAATCTGCCTTTGGATGGCAGTCCAGTTGGGGCACGAGCGTCGAGCCTTGCGCCAGGAGTTGGGGATTTTGGCTAGGAGCAAGGCAGGAGGGCAGGCATGGGGCACCAGGCCTTCAAAGGAGAGGACACGTGCCCTCCTTCTCGCTGCTTCGCTGACCTTCCTGGTCAGTATGGCTGTATCCAAAAAAACCATGGTGGGCGGCTCTGCGGAAGTGTAGGGACTGGTTGGGAACGTATGTCATTTTTAATGGTTGAATTTCGCTAGTTTATCAAATACAGTAGCTCATGATTTTTAGTTCAAATGACTCGATGTCAAAATAACACTTGGAGAATGTTAGATGTTAAATGTTTATTTGTCAATTGGTGTCAAAATAACATTTGTGAGATTTTTCCTTGTTTTGCGTTGTCTTTGATCATGAGCTGCTTTCAGTGATGGCTGCAAAACCATAAACTGGGTTTTACTCTTTCTGGAAGCTTCTGCTTGGCCAGATTTCCTCTTATAATCGGAGAGATCTTTTCAATACCTCTATTTAAGCCAATCAATCCAAACTGTTCTGTTACTTTTTAAACACAAAAGACAGACAATATGATAGGTTTTTTTACAGAAATTTGAATCTCCATTAATAAAGGTATTTGGCATTGTCTTTTGTTGACAACATTATTTTTTTTTAAATATGCAAACTGTTAAAATGACAGAGAAACATTTAAGAAAGTACACGCAAGATAGTATCTCTGGACCTGTATTTAACCTTTTCATTCTAATCATTTATTCCTGCAAAAACCTTGCATTAAACCTGCAAAAAATATGTTACCTGAAAGAATAAGGTGGAAGAAAAATAATAAAGGCATTGGCATACTGAGAAACATTTTGCACATAAAGCCCACGAGGGTATGCTCATCACACACACACACACACACACACAAAAAAAAAAAAAAAAAAAATACATTGTAGAAAGTGTTGTTTTAATGGAGCTTCAGGGCTGCGGTATGCCATTTAGGAAACTGGACGATTTCTTTGGGGAAAAATATGGTAACTAAATGTGTTGCTGTCTCCTAGAGGAGCCTGGGTTTTGCTTTTGTCCTTAGCTAGAATAAGTCTATATTTTCTCTATTTTCCTGTGCAAAATATCATTATTTTATCATTTTGACATTTTCTGTTCAAACTGTCTTTATACCTCAGAGATTTGTAAATTTTGAAAAGTTTGAGAAAAATGAATTCTGTCATGTTAAGCATTTTCAGGTTTTTTTTTTTTTAGTTTATATACATATTGAATAACTATTCTATAGTATTGGGAACAGGGTAGCCAACGTTCCATGGATAGGCAAAAAGAGAAATGTCTAGCTGCGGAGAGTCTACTGTCAGGGCAGGATGCATGAAACCTCAGCCAAAATACCTGTACAGGAAAAAAAACCAACCCTCAAAACATAAATTATCCACCTTTAGGAGCTTCAAATACAAAATTTAAATGTACTCAATTTTTGTTTTGGTTTCTTTCTTTCTTTCTTTTTTTTTTTTTTGATTATTCTGTCATTCTCTGTGCATGTGATTTGGAACAGCTTCCTACTCTTTGCAGGTTAGGTGGCTTAATCTTCTCTTTTGGCCTTAACTAATGCTGGTGCCAAAGAGGAGTAGGCTGTTACTGGTAATAGAAGTAGAAAATGGTTGCTGATAACTTAGTCTGTTTTTCTGTTCTGTTTTGTTTTAATAGAAAGATGGTCTGCTGCTCAATTTGTATGTAAACAATGAACATAAATATCCTCTTGAATCTCTTTTACTCAGAGTTTCTTATTTCTTAGGATTTGATGCAAAAGTAGAAAACTTTCATGTTTTGTTGAGAAGTCAATGCCCATACTCTAGTTTTACAGTGAATTATTTTTTCATTTATGTGAATTTTGTTTTCTTTAACCTGTGAATTTGCTTTGGGTTTCTTTTAAGTGACATATTAGGTATTTTAAAACTTCCTGAGCACACATATGGAGAAAATAAAGTTAGGGCTGAGTTCAAACCTAAGAAAACTGTTCGCAAATTGTTGAGAAATTCCATGTAAAAAATATTTCAACTGCAATTCTAGCATTATTTGGCCATGTTGCTATAATATATTCACTGTAAAATCTAGAAGCTGTGTAACTGAGTGAGTGGCAGTTGCCTCAGGCAGAATTTTTTACTGATGCAATGAGATAAAAGTAATTAAGAAACATGTAGACTGATGGGTAATTAAATCCATGGGAAGCATTTTGTAACTAATTACTATGTTCTAATCACAGATTGCTTTCTATTTGTCAAGGTAAGTGTATATAATTGCACAGTTCCTATTTTCTTTCATCTAAAATCATCCCAGTTGGATGAGATTTTTTTCCAGCAAGCCCAGACCTCTTAGTTTTTGGCAGGTCCTTTTACTCGAATACAGTAAACAAAGCGCCGGTTGGTCACCTTATTCTGTGAATGCAGGTGGCCCAGCTGTCTGCACCCACTGTTTGTGTTCTCCCCAGCCTTGTGTCATTTAAGACTTTGTGGCACGCTATTCGCATTGGTTTTGCATGTCCCTGCTCTGCCTAGGTGCCAAACCGTATTCTGATACGCCAGAATCCCAGTCACCAGACTGAATTCAAACACCAGCATTCGAGCATCCTAATTGCATGTCTTTGTATGCCCTAGCTTTTCAAATGCAAATATTTTAATACCTGAAAAAGAAAGATTTCCTTTTGTTAGTAAAAGTGGTGTAGCTTAGATAAGTCTTAATTAATATGCGCTTAGTTAGACCTCACTTAATTGTTTTCCTAATGTGACACTTCCCTTTAACTTGATTTCTATTTTGAAGCTGAGAAGGTGTTTGAGATAATCCTAACTCCATACGGACACCTGAATTTAGCGATTAGAGAGGATTCCCTGGCTTATTTTATCTAAGCGGAAAGTTTCCTTTAATCGGGACAGAAACATGGAGTAACTTGGATATCAAAACTGTAGCTGCCTTTGGAAATGCTATTCAGTAAAACCAAGGACTCAAAACAAAACAAAAACTGTAATCGGTTAACTCCCGCTATTCAGTAAAACCAAGGACTCAAAATCAAAACAAAACAAAAACTGTAATCAGTTAACTCTATTTTCTCTTGCTTTGTTTACATCTGAAGCATGTAAATTGACCAAGACTTGCTATATCGGGTCAAGCAACTAAGATGAATATGCAAGTGAAGAGGCAAGTAAACTCAGGGTGAAACCATCCCCTTAAACCAGCTCCCAGCTTCTAGTGCCCTTCCACATCTGTGGTTGCAGCACTAAGACCACATTTAATGTCCCTTCCATACGTGTACGTACTGACTATTACTGTTACTTACTCTAATGTCTGCAGCAGCCTGAAGCAGAGTTTCATATTTGAATCATGTTTTGTGTGAAAACTTCTCCTTTTGTTTATGCCGACTGGCTGCGAGATTCATTGGTTAAATAGTATTTCTGATTTCTGAACAGTGAAGCTATAACTACGTGATCATTTTCCTGTTTTCTGAATGTTTGTGCTTTCATGAAACTTTGTTGTATTCTCCTTCACCCCTTTTTCTTTCAAGCTGAAGAGTTTTCCCTCTACTACTTAGTTTCTTCTCCTATGTCAATTTAATCATTATTTTCTTATGTTATTTTTAATAAAAGAATGACAGATTGGATTTCTAGGCTGTAGTGCATCTTTTAGAGCCTGTTTGTTAGGAGGTTATTTATCTTTTGGTGTGTAATTTTGTTTTTATCTGCATATCATTTCATTGGCTGCATTATCACTTGCTCCTTCTATATAATTTCTGCGACTCTTCACAGTGAATTTAGCTTTGACTTACCATGGATAATTTCGTATTTTCTTGTGTTGCTTTTCTTCCACACTTTTTTTTTTTTTCCACACAATTTAACTGATGAAGACACCATCCTACTACAAATCTAGTAGCTTCTCTCTATTGTGAAAAATGACACATTATTTCTAACGCTGGCTGCCTGCCTGCAGCAAGATAACCCACAAGAGGTCTGTCCTGGAGTTCTTTCTCTGAATAGTCTTGGTGAAGGACACTTGAACCTTTTCAAAAATCTGTGCCCACGGTTTTGCCTAAATTGCCCTTATTCATGTCCTGACTGAATTTTTCAAAGAACTGTAATGGATGTTTGAGTTCACATAGGCCGAAGTAAATATAATTAACGTGGACAAAATCTCAATACAAGTTTACACAAACATTGAAGAGAATATCGTTAAGAATGTAGGTAGAATGGAACCAGAATAAAATATAAAATACACCTACATGTAACACTTGCAATTTGGTCTCAAATGTATTTAATCTCCCACATTTTAAAACCTTCATAGTCTATTTAAATACTTAATTTCAAGCACTTTAAATACTTAATAGATACATCCTTTATTCAGGGTGTTTTTTGCAGCAAATCAATTATTAAAAGAGACCTCACTGAAATTTCATAGGCTTTTATACCAGAAATGGAAAAGTTCAGTGATTCGCATCTTTTGCTATAGTACCCACTTGATTTGATTTGCACCATCCTGTGTTTGCACTTTGCACTGCAGTTGCTAGAGAAGTTTTACTAGTTCTTTTTCTGTTCCTGTGTATAATTAGAATTACTCTAAAAATGCCATGACAGTTGAAATTTTTGAGCCTTCAAATGGGACACTATAGCCATATTTGTCAAGTAAATAATGACCTAATCTGGGATAATTTGTAGTTGAGCTAAGGTGAAAAGAAACTTTAAAAAATAACTGGCAAGACTAAGACTTTATCCTATAGCAGCATCCAGCATCTTCTCCTGCTGCTTCTCCTGGTGCTGTGCTAGTCCTGTGCTGCCTTGTCCCCTAAAATGACACACCGTGTGGCCGCCCTCCTTCCTAAGGGTGCTCATCCCCGCCGGCTGGCACGGAGCAGCCGCAGGCCTGTCCATTGCCACGTGCCCTTCCTTCCAGCCGCCTTTTCAGGTGGCCCTGCTTGTTGTGCAGCCAAACAGAAGCCCCCCTCAGAGTGTGGATTCTCAACAGAAAGCTAATGCTACTAACAACATAAGCACTCAGCTGACTTCGCTTGCTGTTTGCTTTAGCGTCAACGTAACATAGATGCGCAGCAGGTAGGTGGGAGAGCAGGACCTTTGTAGACCCGTACTAGGTATCCTCAGCTGCTGGGGGGCAGCGCCCTTAGCAGCAATGCGAGGGCTTGAAGCAGCAGAAAGGACTTGGCTGTGGCCTGTGAAACTAGGCTTGGTTATTAGGCTCTGTTTGCGAAGGAGACCTGGGGATGGATAAAGGGGTGTCTGCTGACTCTCCTTAGAGCAAAGCAGTTGAGAGTTGTGTGTCAACATTTCAGTCATGGAAAAGGAGAAATCTCTCATAGAATACCTAGTTGAGAGTAATGTGTCTGTCAAAACTTAACATTTACATGCTTTTCATTTCCAGTGTTCAAAATGATGACTTGAGTGTGAGATTTTTAGGAAAGATGCCTTGGGTGGATGTTTATGAAGAGTGGCTTGCACTAGCTAGGCTTATCAAATGCATTCTTAACATATCAGAAGCAATTAGGGTAGGAGGAAAACTCATCTGCTGACTTTTTAGTTGTAGAAACAGAAACAAGATCAAGTGCACTCTTTTAAAAACACTTTATTTTCTTGTTTCTAAAACGCATTCATTATTTGAAATAGGAAGCATATCTCCAATGGGTGACATAGCCATGGAGTGTTTGCAATTTGGAAGAGTGCTAATTAAGTGCTCTTCTCAGGATAAGACACATATTATTCACGGAGATCATTCAGGCATCAACAAATAATGTTGTGTGACATGACTCTTTTTAAAGAACAGGTTTTAAAGAAAACTAAATATATGCAGGGGGATTGGACTAGATGACCCTAGAGGTCCCTTCCAACCTTAAGCATTCTATGACCATGCTACATTCACAGCTGTGCTAGCGGCTCATGTAGATGTACACAGTTTAGGTTGAGATAAGTTTTCCTTTCTACTACTACCACCACGAGAATTCAGATCACCAGAATTTTTTTCCAGATAGAGAATATTATGCCTGTGTCCTGATAGAAAGGTAGCTGGTTTCTGTTGAGTTCCTGCCTTTGGTGTTATCCTCCTATAGATGCTTGGGATCTCTGCCTCAAGCCAGCTTATGTGGACATGTCTGCGGTAAAGCAGTTATGCAGTACATATCCTCTGGGTCCTTATTGCTCCTCTAAACTAGCACTTCGTTTAGAACTTGATCCAGAGAGCAAATAGGCAATGTTCAGGCCATCAAAAATCTCCTAGGTCTTTACAGTCACCTCTAAATTGGACGGAATTTGAACTGCTGACTCTGAGGTGAAATGCATTATTGCCATTACCTGGAGCCATGCAATCCCCCAGGCACCCTGCACTTGACTGCAAGAAATTCATCCTGCAGATTCAGATAGAGAAGAAAATTTGTTTATATTTTCTCCCATTGATTTAATGAATGCTAAGACCCTCATCTTGGCTATTGTGAAATTATGTGGAAATAATATATTGCTTTACTATATATTATAAAAGCAGGACATACATTTTAAGTAATGACATCAGACTGCTTTGGAATAGTCTCCAGAGGCATTTGTGCTTCTGTCGATCAGATGCTTAAGTAAAGCAGCAATTTCCTATTGAATACATGGGAATCCTCCAGGGGTTAACACTTGGAGATAGAATCTACAGGCTCCACAGAATGTCAGTAGAGCTCCTTTAATACGTAGAAATAAGGTTAATCATTCTTTTTATATGTGTATATATATATTACTCGGCAGTCAAATACTCAATCTTTATAATTAATCTAAAATTACTGTCTCCTGGAAAGAGTCTCCTGGAAACTCTGCAATTCATTTTATTTTTACAATTTCTGTCTCCTCTAATGCAAGTCAACTTGTATTGGTTAGGTGTTTATCTTTCTTGGAAGGCCCAACTTTTGAACAAAAATATGTATCATTTTGTTGTCTTTTCAATGGAGTTTGTGGTGGGCTATATAACAAGATGCCTGTGTTATTCTATTTTTATCTGACAGACACTTAGGTTGTCCTATATGTTCCCACTATTCCTAGAAAAGAGCATGAACTGTGAAAAATTCTTTACAGGCACCTTGGCGCTGATGCCGAGGTTGGCCTAAGTGAGGTTGGAGCAACCCCCTGCTGCAGGTTTCCGAGGTGGCTGCTCAGAGCCGGGTAAATAACCTGAGCAAGTGCTTGGGACGGCGGGCGCTGAACGGCGCCAGGCCTGCGGAAGAGGTCGGTGCTGTGGAGACACTGAAGCACTTTTGAGGATCTCTTATGCTCAGCCACATGGTGCTCAGCTAGGAAGTTGATTGATGGTTTTACAAAGAAAAAAATATTTATAAAAGAATGCTTTTCTTACAGATTATCCTGCATTAAAATATATCTGATGTGCCTGGCAGTGTTTCTGTGACTGGATGTTTTCCAAGACTTGACACTCCTGCAAGACACAATACAGTTCGTGTCTAGCAGCACAGAGCTTTTTGTTTTATATGCCTGGTTTTATTGAGGCAGGCGCTTCTGTATGAAGTCTCCTTCTCTAAATCAATAACAGTTTAATATTGCATTAGTTGCATGTTAAATTGTTTATCCAGATTAAAGTGGAGTCCATTTTTTGTTTATTTTTTGTCTCTCATCCAGAAATTCAGTCTGTCATATAGCTGTGTTTCAAGTATTAGAATAAGGACAAAAGATACTAGAAGCTCTCATGTGAGGTAAAAGAAGACTTAGAGACTCAAACTGTACTTAGAACGTACTAACCCGGCTCCCCGTTTGTATATCCAGAAAATAAACCCGTAGGTGTCTAAATACTTTTGCAAACCGAAGATTAGTGCTGTAGGAAATAAGCGGGAGCTGGGAATCTGGGTTCACTTATGGGTCTGGTTGTAATGAAATAAAAGTACTTAAAAGATTGATATTAAGTATTTATATTGGACTTATTCACAGGTAAATTTCCTGTGTCACTTTGGCAAAGTTGTGCTGTTAAATTTGTGTACTGTGTCTGCTAATCTACAGGTTGAGACTGTGGGCAGAAATGGTGTTCAGGTCAAGGGGAGAGTTATTAAATTCTTCTCCATCTTGGAGAGCAGCATAACTCAGTCATTCTCAAACTGCAGCATAGAAATTCCTCAGGTTACGGTTCTTCTACGTTAAATTTATAATTAAGGGCTGAATATCAAACCAAATACATGATTTTGCTTCCGACTTTGACTTAAATTCAGTCTCCTAAAGGTCACTGCTGGATGAGGTTTGAAGTCCAGAAGTTCTCGTATGGCTCAAAACAATTCCAGAGATGTCTGTGATTTCTTTCATAAGAGAAGATTTAACAAACCGTCATTGAGGCAGAATTATTGCCCATTACTGGCAAGGGCTGGTTCATTGAGATTGGTTTTAAGGTCATTGACAGGGCAGGTTGAAGGAGAGGCGAGAGAGGAGATATGCATTGTGGTTAAATGTGTTGGAACAGACCTGTAAAATAAAATGGAGACTGTCAGATAGTCTCAATATTTGTTCTTTCATGCATAGAAACGTACACAGAGAGAATATGCAGAAAAACTATTGCTCCAGTGGCACGCAGTGAAGCATATGGTGTGATGAATTGCTTGGAGGCCTAGTGATAAAGAATATTAACTGCCTAAAGCAGGAGAATCATTTAGCTGTCCAGTACTATTGATTATTGTCACATACTACTCCTTAGTTATCAGGAGAGCCAGACTAAACTGTTTGGACAAGTAATCGTAGGTCCAAGTTGCACATTCTTGTGGGTGTGCGGTTTTACTCATGCAATACTTGCTATATTTAAAGAGCAGCTCTTTCATGACACAGTAATAGGCTGCTTGCTTGATGTTTGGTGCCCTGCAACACTGCTATGGTTCTCCACCGCTATGAACCTCATTTCCTTCCTTCTGTAATGTAGGAAGTCCCCGTGGAGAAAGAATTGCTCTTGATCCCCTTGCATGTGAACCTGCTGGCGAGGATCTGGTGCCTGCAGCCAAATGAGCTGAATCGTGGCCCGGGCTTGCTTTGCCTTAAGTGAGACCCCAGTTTGGGCAGTTTGCCTTTAATTGCATACTGATGTGTGTGAAACTTGTGAGAACTTCATATTGTGGAGACTTTTAGCTTGTTGTCAAATTCAAAAAAGTTGGCCGGCGAGTCAAATGTTTTAAGGATACAATGATGGTTGCACAGCACGATCATGTAAGGTTTGCTTCCATAGGCCTCATAGAATGCTCAAGGTTGGAAGGGACCTCTAGAGGTCATCTAGTCCAACCCCCCTGCACACGCAGGGTCACCTAGAGCACGTAGCACAGGACTGCGTCCAAGCGGGTTTGGAAGATCTCCAGAGAAGGAGACTCCACAACCTCTCTGGGCAGCCTGTTCCAGTGCTCTGTCACCCTCGCTGTTAAGAAATTTTTCTTTAAGTTCCTGTGGAACTTCTGGTGCTTCAGTTTGTGGCCATTACCTCTTGTCCTGTCACATCCTGTTTAAAAAGTGTTTTTTTTTTTTTTAATAAGTGGTCTTAAGAAATCTGATTCTACATTAGAGAATTAAATAGGAGGGCTCAGTTATCAGTATTGGGATCTAGTAACCTGATTCTTGGTAAATGCAAAGCATTAAATGCAAAAAATTAACTCATAATTTGTCTGGTCTTCTCTATTCGTACCAAACTATTGAATAAAGTTTAATACTTTATAAGTAAGACTAGCATCAAAAGCCTTTTTTGAGTAATACGTCTAAATCTAAATAAATGAGAGGAAACCTCATTGTAATCCTATGAAAAGATTTCTTTTAAAAGGCTTCAGTTTATTTTTCCTGTGCCAATCTGTAGTTAATAGTGTGGTGTTATTTAACACAGTCAGTTTTGCTCATTTTTCCAGTTTCTGTTTGTATTCACGTGTTAAAGTACATTCTTAAAAGACTGCTTTCCCATGGCTGAGCCTCAAACACACCGTGTACGAATTGAGATTCTGCAGGCTTGTCTAGAGACCTGTAGGTTTCAGGGAAGTTTTTTCATCCTATGTTCTTTTTGTTTTTAAAATTACATTTTTTCACAGCATTTCTATGATCCTTATTTGGAATTGACCGCATCCCTTTAATTTTCCTTTGAGGCAGAAGTTGACCTAGGTCATCGCTTTTTATATTTTACTAGAAGATAGACATCCAAGAATACTAGGAGGAAATCTTACTGAAGATACAGTGAACACGAAAATCTACTTCACTCATCCTATCTTTATCAATGAAGTATTTCACTTGAAAATGCAAAGGTGTATTCTTATATTAGGGTATTCTCAGTTGTAGCCACATTGTTGTTGTTGAGTAGGGACAAGAAGGAAGGTTATACTATGACTTACAGGTTGTAGAAAGCCTCTTTTAGACTATTTGTAAATTACAGCACGTGTCCCTGGTTGAATACTCATACTGTTATCAGGGGATAAGTAGCAGTCAGCACATGCAATAGAAGAAATACTCAGAGCAGATTTTCTGTTGGATTTCTTGTTGATTCTAACATCATTAAAGCTTATTTCAGTGCATAAAAATGACAAATGGCATATGTACATGGAGCATATTTCCTCTGCAGCAGGGAGCATATGATCGTATGAATTTGTTAAAGACATGCTTTGGGTTAGATATTTGACTTTGTGGGCTATTCTATGCACTTTTTTCTTTCTCTGACACAGCGTGTGATGTCAGAAGTGTGAACGTGGGATATGCATGTTGGGATTTTTATTAAAACTGCTATACAAAATTTCCCATTTAACAATGTATCATTATTTTATATGTATATATATATATACCTACATATACAAAAATACACCCCTTTAGCCATTAAATTATATTCCCTTCAGAAAAAAATAAGACTATTTTTGAATGGCATTTGTGTTTGATTTGTGATTCCTCAATGAAGTTTAAATTGAAATTAATTTTTATGGGTTATAGTGTCCTGAAAGAAACTGATTAAGTTCCTCTGAAGATAATTTATGGGGGTCTGAAGCTGGATATTACTAGTACTTGATTGCAATGCTAATTTTAAGTGGATTAGTCATTGAAATGCTGTGCTTATATTGCTGTTGGAAGTGTTGGAAGGCTGAACATGCTGGACTTTGATATTGTTTCTTAAGCCTAAACATAATAGTGACAACAGAATAGAAACCTCACTCAATATTTCTGACTCTTCAGCCTGAGACTTATTTCCAGTGAACCGTTTTTCCAGCATCACTGCTACCTGCAACCTGCCAAACTGAACAAAATCATGCAGTGTGAATGGCATTTATTAGTAACAGAATTCACAAAATATTCACGCTCGTTCAGAACAGACCTACCTGGCTGGGAGGTTGTTCAGAGGATTTTTCTGAGATTTATCTGCTTGACTTGTGGGGATTTTATGTGAGATTGACTAAACGGCTGGTGCCTGGAGGGATTTTTCTCCAGACTGCTTTTCCTGTGTCCCTTGAGACACCTGGTAAGCAAAGGTCACTGGAGAGAGCAGCGAGTTCCCGGCGTTCCTGTGCCATGTGCATCTGTCTGTCCGGACATGGAGCCCAGCCTTCTCCTGCCTCCCCTCTCCTTTTAAAGCACAAGTAGACACGCTCTCTTTAGGCACCGATGAAGTGGGGATTTGGTGTGGCCGCTGCAGGCTGGATGAGTCTCCTGACAGCGAGTTCTGTGGGAAGTGGTGAAAGGTGCTCCTGGCTGACCAGCCAACTCGGGAAGCAGAAGTGTGAGCAGCCGTAAAGCTGATCCTCCACTACTAAAACTGCTGTGCAGGGAGGAGTGTTGGAAGGGCAGCTGCGTGTCTCGAAGGCCAAAGGGACCTCTTAGTGTTAGGGATAGCTCTTTAAGGGAAGCTTTTCAGGCAAGTGTGTTACTTTTTGTCATGTTTTCCCTAATGATGTATTTCTAGCGGTTGCAGTGCAGGTCAGCAGCTGCTGCAAAGTTGTAGAGATGGGTACCTTTATCTGTTCTTTTCTCAAGTGATGCGAATGAGAATATAAAAAAATTGTGTTTGCTCAGTTACGATTTTATCTTTTAGAGCTAATTGCATGAAATAGAGCTGTTGGTAATAGGCATAAGAAAAACATTGAAGATTTTTTTTTAATGAAGACACAGGTAAACTTCCCTAATACTGCCATACTTTTATTAAGTGCTTGAAGAAACAGTATTTAGCAAATAAGGATATTATGCCATTATTTCAATACACTTTTTAACTTCAGTATAGTGTTTCTTTATGAACAGAGTAGTGAAGTATTATTTGGGTGACTAGATTGTTGTTGGAATTCTCGTCTTGGACAGATCAAGTAATTGCACTTGGGATGTTCTTTTGATGAAGACTCCTGAGGAGAAGCTCATCTCTTAATTTTGAGTTAATTCATGTTCCTATACTGATGAATAATTAGTTCATCAAAAACTAAATTATTGCTTCAAATGAGACATTAATGGCATTAATTTGTAAGAGAAAAATGCATTAATATGCTCTAAAACCCCTAAATGATTTCCCTTGGACCTCCCTGTGGATCCCCTCTAGATCTTAATTGCATTTTGATTTTGGAGGTTTATCACTAAATATCCTAAATAAATTTAGGGAAGGATGTCGTGTGCTCAGTGAGAATACAAAAGATGTATTTAAACGGTTGCAGTATCAAGAATTAGGGAAACCACATCAGTTAAACTATACAAGTGTGTTCTTTTTTTTTTTTCAAATTAATGCATTTGGAGTTGCAAAGCTTATGCCATCCATTTCAGAATATTTTTAAGGTAATAGTGAATATTAGAGGTGGCTTCCTCCTGAAATCAGGAAAAAATGTAACATACATTTTCTTTGCTTCTCACTGGGACGTTTTAGCTTGTAGCCAGATGCAGCAGCAAAGCAACGCTCGTACCTACAGATACAGGTGAGGTTCTCCCTGATGAGCTGATGGTGTTATGTGCACTGTTGTAGGGAGGTAACTCTAGATAAGACTTTCAAGCTCGAAACCGTGTTTGCCCATCTCTGCTCTGCTCGTGTAACCGTGGCACTGTGAGTGCATTCCCTTCCTAGCCTTGCAGATGCTCCTTCTCTTTTCCCTTCTTTTTATTACCTTCTTGATTTCCCCATTTATCAGTTGACTTGAATCTCCGGCTGTTCTCTCCCTCTGCACAAAGAATAATCACAATTAACGTTCATTATTGTCCTTAGAATTCAACACTCTGTGGCTGCGATGTAAGGAATTATTAAGAAACTTTTAAAAATTAAAATATTTGTTATGCGTTGTTGTTTGAAATCTACACTATTGTATCTTGCTTCATAACTTAATACATATGCAACATTTGCTATTTTTGAATGTGTCACTTGTAAAAGTACCACCTTCTTGTTTATGCTTTTGTGTGATCAGAACATATAACAGATTCCAAAAGATTTTTTCTTCCCCTAATCTAGGTGTAGGTAACAGAGATTACCTATTCATTCTTGTCAAAATAAAACAAAAAACATTTTCTTCTTTTTTTGATGACATTGTATTCAGGCTTCTATAGCCGCAATCTGTATTTTTTTCTCTTTCTAAACCCAGATCCTGAGCGTTATTTAGCTTGGCTGTGATTATTTTTAAAGGTTGAAACCTGGTATGGAATGTTACTTTCCAGGAATTAATCAGTTTCCACAAAAACATGTTGTTTAAATTAATCCAAACTCATTAGCACTACAGAGATGGATATTCAGTAAAAAGCCTCCATTAATTAGCACTGCATCCTGTAATATGCCTACAGCTCATGACCATTTCCCTGAATTTGTGCCGTGGGTGACCCTTTGCATCTGATGTTTCATCCACAATAAACCGATAGCCTGTGTTTTGGTTTTGAAACAGAGAGCATATGTTATGATCAGTGACATATTACCCTTTTTTTTTCCCAGTGAATTCCTAAGTCATAAACAAGATTTCTCATCTCCATCACTTTGTATGCAGTGTTTAAAGCAGATCTCTTATTTGATGTTTCAAAAAGAGGCATAATAATAATATATTTCAGATTTTTTAAAATATATTTTTACATTTATGGAAAGCTTGCTTTTGATTTTTAGTGAAGTTGCTGGGCTACTTTTATTTAGGGCTCTGGAATGAATATTAAATGTTATGAGGACATTCCCTTCCATTTTACTTTTTCTGGAAGCTGCAGGTAAAATTCATGTCGAAACACATAAAATTGTTTCCTGAGATTATATGGTTGTTACGAGTGATTAAGGGATACCGGACTTAAATTTAACAACAAATTAAAAATAAATAAATATATAAATGAAAAGTGCTGAAAGCATTCCAGTTATATAACATATGGAATATTCTTTATTTTTCTGTCTTTCTATGATTTTAGTTGTTAATAAACTAGGTTCCTCTCAGAGCCTAGGAAAAACTTTTTAAATGTAATTAACTTATACTTTTTTATGTAAGTTATGCCCTAGAACTGACTATACTTCTCAAACGGGGGATGTTGCAGTATGCGGTAAACCAGAGATTGGGTCTTGCTTTACGGAGGTAGAAACCATAATTGTGGAAATGTAGAATAAATGGTATAGGAGAAACTGGGGCAAATGCACTCCTGACGTGTTTGAAATTAACTTGCAACAGAAATAGTTACTAACTTGCTACAGCTAAAAGTATACCTGGAATTTTCTGTTTCCTCTCTCTCTTTTCAACCGCTAAGCCGTGTCGGTGCAGGGTGCTGCACTGGCAGCTCCGGCGGGTCGGGGATCTCCCTTTGCTTAAGGCCAAAGGGAAAAGCAAAGACCCCTCTTCAAGGACAGCTCCCTCCTCCCTCAACTAGAGAATTTGGACCGGCTCATGAAATTCAGCTGCGTTTTCCTCCGCAATTTTCCTGGAATCTTTCGCTGCCCTTTCCCTTCAAGCCGTCTACAACAGCCAGTTCATCATCGTGATGCCCGATGTCATTAACGCTCCTTGGGAGCGGGATGCGTAACGCTGCAGCGCCGGCACGGGGCCGCCTCCGAGGCCTGCCCGGCTGCCCTTTCCCTCTCCTTGCAGGACAGTGGGACTGGCCCAGCGCCAGTTTAGGTGTCACTCTGTCTGCAGCAGCAAGTGGCCCGTTATTCTGTTCCCTTTCCTCTCCCCAACCCTCCTCTTTCCTAAAACATTACAGCTGGGCAGGAACGGGCTGCTACTTTACACGTCAGCAGAAGGCTGTTAGGAACAGAGATCCCTGCCGGATTCAAATGATGTCCCTTATAAGAAGGTACAAGGGTAGGCTCTGTGGGAGAGAGCAACTTCTTATCCTCCGTTTGGTATTTAAGGACCAATTGGCCCTCTCCACTGCGTGCTTTTTATGGGGAGCCCTCTCATTCTGATTTTTTTTGTTCTGAATTTCACAAGAAAAACAATTTTAACTAAACTTGTACTACCGTCGCAGACAGTCTTATTCCTTGCTTGATTGCACGTGAGACTGAACTGCCTGCTTGTTAAATGGTAACTATTTCAGGTGTTAAGGTCCTTGAATCAAAATGATTTTGTTTTGCTCGTCACTGTAGGTGCAGAAATGAGCAAGCAGAAGAAAGGGTATGTGTAAAAGGGTCAGCTTCAGCTTTTTTGCTGAAGGCTACAATAATTACAGGTAGTAAGCTTGTTTTATAAATGCCTTGATGGTGGAGCATTTTTTTGCAAAGGAGCTGTACTTTTAAATATGAGTCCTCAGACTCTTGGTACCCTCTTCTATCTTTAATACTTCGACAAGAAAATTGTGGCTGTTCCAAATGTGATGAGTTTAAATAAACTGGCAGGGTCAGTGAACTTGTTCTAAGCAGCTTCATCTTTCAGATGTATGAATTTTAGAAAGCAAAAGCTGAATAAATTTCTCTCTTTTTAACTTGCATTTCTGCAACCACAGAAGATAAAGCAGGAAGGTACCATTAGGCAGATGGCTATTAGATTCTTTTATCAGACTGCACATCTGTCTAAATAGAAAGAGGTGATAGAATATCGTTACTGTTAAATTTGGACAGGTTGATATTAAGAATTAAATAGGCAGCTAGGCCAAACCTCTTAATTGCAATATGTAGCTGTTTTGCTAAAATCCACACAATAAAGCTAAAAATTAATGCAAAAAGTGGTGGTAGATATGTGTCGATATGATTTTGTTGTATGTGGAAGCAGGGACTAAGTTCTTTTTGGTGAATGGCTTTTTTTTTTAAAAAAAAAAAAACTTTTCAGAAAAATCAGAGTTCTTATGAATTTAAACTGATTAAGAAAAGTTGTTACAGATCATGCTTAATGTTTGGTATTTTTTACTTCAGTCCAGCTGTGATTTAGCTTTGTAAGTTACATAAAGTTATACAGCAAGTCTAAATGCATTGAAGAAATTTATGAAGCATGAAGTTTTTAAGATATTAATGCATTTTAATTGCAATATCTTTCAGGAAAGATGACTTAACTCTGACTTTGGTTAGACTTTATACTTTTGAAAAAAACAGTTGCTAGAAGAGTTAAAGGCATCTAAGCTGTGATTAATTTTTCTGTTTTTTAATGGGCATTTCTCAACTCACCAAAGATGTGGAATTTGTTACCTTGCTGTCTTTAATTGGGCAAGAATGATCACTGGTATGCAAATTTAATCAAAATGAAACCCCAGGTGAGAATTTATTATATATCCATTGTCATAAGCAGATTTCAGACTTCCCTAAATAAACATGCAACTTCAGGTGCAGGTGGTAATTCAGATAAAACTGGGGGTTACAGAAACCCTCCAAACCTATCAGTTGTCTTTCATGACAGAAACACTGTTGTAAAATATAGCAGAAATAAATTAATTAAAAAAGACATACCAACATAAAAATGGAATATTAGGATAAGAAAAAGCATCTAAATGAAATTAAAAATATGACACCTCTTGTCAGAAAATACAAATATGCTTACAGCTTATCTCTCTCTCCTTTGTCTGTTTAAAATTTTTCATTTAAATGAGATAGTTTTTTATTTATTTTGAATACTTTATCATAAGTAGCACTTAGGATAGAGGTCGATTGAGGAGTGCAGACTTAATGAAATATTAGTATTTACAGACAAAATGTAATCCTCAGTCTAATATCTGAAATCCTTAAGCTGTTGTGTTGTACTTATATACTACTGTGGTTTCACAAAATTAGCTCTTGCCACCTGGAGGAACTTTACAATATTATCCAAACTTCTTTGCCAGAAGATAGTAGAATCAAAGCGTTGTTTTAAGTACCTAGGTCACGTGTGTGGTAAATGATTCTTAAATCGAATTTGAGTTATGTCTTCAAGTTGCTTGATAACTTCATACCATGAATATATATTAATGTATAGCAAGCATACAAATATGTAATTTCTAGTTAGAACTTAAACATTTACATAAATATCTTGGCAAGGAAAAAGTAAATAATTCCTTGAATTTTGCTAATAAGTTTGGTAGAATATATCCTTGCAAGATATCAGACTACGTAGAGAAATGGTGTCTATGTGTAGCAGGATGAATGATTGGGTTCTTTCTCTACCGTGCTATAGAGTTTCACTTTAGTGCTTTCCCAAAACAGTTGTTTTAAAAAATTCATGCATTATAAAAGTTAATGTTTTCATTTCCTAAATTCTCTAACGTGTGTGTCATTCTGTGGGTGGCAGAAACCACAGTGGCTTTGAAGGCCTCACTAGGCTTGTGAAACCAGACTGCGGTTTTTGTAATTGCAGCAGGCATGCAGAGGTGATGGAAATTATCCTGCAGTGGGGCTGATCCAAGTGCTCGGCAATAGCCGGTTGGTGTCGTTTTGAGGCTGTTCTCTCTGATCTGCAGAGGTGTGGGGTTATCCGTTCCTGATGCCAAGGGAAAGGGGAATGTCATGCCGCCCTTCAGGAAAGGCAAGGAGGAGGACCGAGGGAATGACAAGCCAGTCAGCTTGACCTGAGAGGAATATGGCACAAAATCAATGTGCCGCTTTAGGGCACGTTAAGGACAAGAAGGTGATTGGGAACAGCATGGATTTACCGAGGGCAAATTGTGCCTGAGCAACGCGACTGCCTTCGGTGACGACATGTCTAGCCGTGCGGATGAGAGGGAAGCTGTCTTTGTTGTTGTTGTGTTTTTCTGTTTGGTTGGTCATTTTCTTTCACCTTGCATTTAGCAAGGCCTGCAATGTAGCCTCCTATCGTGTTTTTGCAGATAGATAAGGCATGGATGAGGGAAGGGGGATTCTTTGATTAGCCGGACTGTGTGGCTTAAAGGGTGGTGGTCCATCGTGTGAAGTTTAGCTGGTGAGAACTGGATTTGTTCTGCCTTAGAAAGAAAAAGCCGTACGTATAGAAATGTCTATTTTCTGGCTTCCCTGATGACTAAATAAAAAGGGATTTGTTTAGGCTTTTATATAAAGTATATAAAGTCTATAGTAGGACTGTATACAATACTAGCTAACTCTTCCAAGAAATTCATGTTATTAAAGAGATATTAGTAAACTGTTGATTAAGAGTCTAAGAATAAAATTTCAGAGAAATATTTTCTCATGCTTGTTTCAAATATGTTAACACTGAACAGACTTTCCTGGCCATTCAATTAGCCATTGCTCACTTCTGTGTTGTGGGGTGAGGGATAAGCCAGTTGTTTTTTGTTCTGTTAGGCTTAATCTTTAACAGGAATTTCAGTGATGTAACCATTGCATTTCCAATAGATCAACCAGTTTTCATGGCACCATCCATCCAGATCTTGTTCTGCTCTACATGGTAAGCATTAGGAAAACAGGAGTGGACAATTGTCTTCCCCTTGTTTAACAGTGCCCACAAGGGTGAAAAACAGTCATCTCTGAAAAGAGGAAATATAGCTGGCCGTAACAAGGATCTGTAGAAAGTTAGGCTATGAGGTATTTTCCTAGAGCTTTGACTCCCCAAAATAAAATGAGACTAGTTGAGGGTGATGGCTCATGAGCAGACCCCTAGTACTGTATTGGCCTAGATATGAGATATCACTGAATCCTAAGCTGACCCACACTTTCCTAAGTATGGCAAAAATATTGATGCACTGGGTCGCAGCTCAACAGCTGGCCTATTTCACCAGGTTTGTACCCAAACTGGAGTTTTTGCTTCAGTCTTCTCCTTTTGTCATCTGCTTGTAGGATATTCTGCAGTTTCTCATCCTTTTTGAGCACTAGACATTGTGTATTTGGACAGGATTTGTGTCTGTGTGTGTGTGTGTGTGTAACTACCTTCTCTCCTGTAAAGCTCCCTCTTGTCCATGTCAATTATGAATTTATTGGTGATCTTAAAGAAACGAACCCTTCTAGACCAGTTGGCACCAGTGGTTACTCCCGGTTTGACCTCATCTTTTAGGATTTCCCAGCAATGGGATCTTTCAGAAGGGATCCGTGTGGTAGAACTGACTGACTGAGAAGAGGCCTGGACTGCACAGGAAACCGGTGTGTACAGAGTAGTCTGCAAGTGCAGGAGGAAATCTGTTCCTCCAGACCTCAGTTTGTGTTAAAACTAGCGTTACCTTCAGGTTGATATGGCAATAGATATTTCAGATATCTTCATGGTTTCTGAATTAAGGTGCAAAGCACTCTAGCACTCTAGGCCATATATGTAGCCAGTCCTTTTCTGAATTAAGGTGCAAAGCACTCTAGCATGCCATATATGTAGCCAGTCCTTTCCCTTTTAAAATTTCTGCTGTGTAACTAATGAGGAACCCTGGTGCTTGAAGGAGTTTATTTTGGGCAAGCTCATGCTGAAAAATGAGCAGATTTGAAGTGATTTTTTTCCCCTCCTTTCTCCTTATTTTAGGCTTTAAATCTTTGTGATTCTAGAGGTGTGGTGAGGACCAGCAGCAGGTTGATTGCCCTTGAGTCTGCAGGCAGGTTTTAGCCAACACCTACGTCAGACGGCCCCTGTGCAGAGGGTCTTCCAGCAAGGACAGTGGGAGAGGAATTTCTGTGCTCCGTGCAGCACTGCAGGCTCCCGTAAGGATTCGCTGCCGGAGAAGGCCTGGCAGGGAGTCGGGCAGTTCCTGCCGAGTGTACGTGGGCTACTGGGAAGGTCGGAATTGGGAGTCTCCCGCTGCGGCGCCCGCAGGGAACTGCACCGTGGGAGAAACCCCTGCGGTTCACATGTGAAAGTCTTTCAGATAAGAGAAAAAAAGAAGGGAAAGGAAGAAAAAATCGGGGTTTACTGTACTTTTTGATATTTTTTCAAAAATCTCTTTTTTCCCTAAAATATCTCATTTTAATAGTTATTTCCATGTCAGCCTCACTGGATTTTGTTGTTCTGCTTTACTTTAATAAAGATATCCAGTTAAATTCAATTGAATGTCGTTTGCACAAAGTAGAGGAAGCTGATGAAAAAGAGGAGTTTCAGCAGAACTAGTGACCGATATTTTAGCAGCTTCAGGTGGAATTAGAGAACTGGAGTGGATTCCCCTTCATAATTAATAAGATCTGTGTTTGCAACAGTGTCATGCAATGAAGCAAAATATTAAGCTCTAGAAGACCTTCATTAAAGAAATTAATCATCTTGAGTGGCTCTAAAACAGAACTGTCCATATCTCGTAAAAGTGGCAGCTGGAGAATTTCTTCTTTTGTGACAAGGGTTGTTTAGACTGTTGAAGAGAAGAGAAACCCATATCAGATCATTGGCAATGAGTATTCTTTATAATGAGATGTTTTGCTGGGTACAAAACCTCTTCCGTTTGCTTGGAACCTTTTTCTTTCCAACATTTTCCGTCCTCAGTCATCTCCAGTGACGCCGGAGCAGAGAGCAGGGCCCGGCTGTTGAGGTTACTGTGTGTGGGGTGGTGATAGCAGCGCTGTGGCCAAAGGCTCATTTGTACTTGCTGCCATTTACAGCTAATGGAGCTTGGTCCTGAAACACATGCAATGAGTTTGCACAGGCAAACTTGGCAGTTTGGGTGATTTTTTTGGTTAGGAAATCAACTGGAATCAAAATTATCCAGTAACAGCGTGTGTGGAGTGATCTGGAGAGGAGCGTTCCCTGCAAAAGAGATGAAAGAGTTGCTGTATCTGATTAGACCGTGGATTTAAATAACATGCCGCCTAGGGTAAGAGTTTGGGTGGGCAGAATCGAGGAAAAAAAGGGAAGTGTAAGAACTGTGTGTACGAAGTGATGGTATTTCTGACTTTGCTTGGTTGGCTCTAGTAAGACGACTCTTGCAGACGTGTTGTTTTCTGCTCTTACTGAGGTTAAGTAAAGACTCCTACATTCAGAGTGCAAAGAGCTAGAAAAACCCAACCACAGCGTGCGTTTGAATTGCTGCCAGGCCTGCAGCAGCAGGGATGAGCACTTGCTTGGTTTACCCTGTTGGCCAAGAGGGAGCGCTTGTAACAGCCTTGAGGATCCGAGGGCCCATTTTGTCAGCCCGAAACCGGGAAGTGAACGTTCTCCTAAAGCTCTGATTTTTTGTTTCCCTCCCTCTTTTATGAGTCCTTGCCTCCCTCCGCTTGGAGTATTCCCGTTGCTTGTTGTTCAACACCCTGATCGGAGAGCAGATGAGACAGTTATTCCTGTTGTTGCTGATTTACTGTTACAGCTGCTTCCTCTTCATGTGATTTAATTTGAAGTTTCAGCCCACCAGGGGGCTAATGGTCTCCACCTAGGCAGCTTTAAAAGCTCGCTGTTGTTTTCCACTGGAATATTATTTCCATTCCTAGGCAGTGATTTATTTATTTTTTTCCCCTTCACGTTCTTCTGAAGCAGTGTTCCCCGAGCCGTTTCCATGCAGGAAAAAAAACCTGGAACCATTCAGACCGAAAAGAAAAAAAGGAAAAAAATAAAGGAGAATTACTCTGTTTCTGTTGAAAGACAGTAAGTAAAGTAATTGCGCAGCATTTTGATTACTACTGAAAATGGCAAAAAACCAGCGCGTCAGCCATTAGTTATATCCTTTATGTTTTTCTTTTAGAATGCAGCTATCATGTGATTCATTTTTTTTCATATCTCAGGAAACATAAGACGGGCAGCAAACTTCAGAATAAGTTTTATAGCATCCTACTGCCTGCCCCTGCCATGGGATGCGGTTCTAAAGACATTAGCAAATGCTGTGGAGGCGAAAGTGGGGGTATAGGCTGCAAGTAAATTCCCCACACCTGGCCTGGTGGCAGGGAGCTCTGTTTGAAGGGGACTGCAAAGCCCTGGCTGGAAGTTTGGTAACCAAAGAGCACTGTTTCAAGAATGCTTTCCCTGGGTCCTTTTATGAAAACACAATATACAACTCGCTAAACTATTCTTGAAGCAAAACTTAAGTAGTAAGACACTTTTTGGTTCGCTTTTAATTTTAAAGCATTTAATTCTAAATAGTATGATCTTGAAAAAAACTTGAAAACCTTTCCAAACAAATAGAATTGGCTTTGACATTCCACATGATCTGTTCTCCTCCTTCGTTGTTACAGTGCAAGTTTAAGAGCAGCAGTCCTGAGTTCCCATTGCTTTTGTTTCTCTAGTTTTATCACTTCATGTGATTTAATGTAGTTTGCGTTTTCCTAATCTCATACACGTCTAAACATTTATGTTTTGTGATACCTCCTTCTCTGCTGGTCTGAAGCATGCTTTCAGATGTGCACTTTCTTGTGGCTGGATGTTGTATTGATTCATCATCTGTAGTAGAAATTTAGCTCTTGGCTGAGTTGATGGTGTCTTATGTAGCCGGTAGTCACAGGGGTCTACCTCCCAGCTTTCCAGTTTCCAATGCCTTCTTTCCCGCTTCAGGGGGGAAGCGGGAGGAGGTGGATTGCGTTGTAGACAGGATGGAAGCTGGACAGGCTGCTGGGAGCGGGCGCGTAGCACCGCGTTGCTCTTGGCTCCTACGAAAGGGTGGTGCGATCTTCCCCCGCTTGCAGCAGGAGGACGTTGTTGCCAGATTGCAGTGTTCAAGGTCAATACACTTTACACTGCAAATCAAGTAGGCTATTTCCTCAGGCCTGATTGATGGAAAAATGAAGTATTAACTACCAGGAAACAGGGTTTCCGACACTATCACTTAGTTATGCAGTTGTCACTCACCTTTTCAATACAGCCTTAATACCGCATTGCTAGTTGTATTGTTAAAGAACGCCCGTTTTTAATAGTTGTTCCAGAAGGAATGTTAATCACTATGCTTTAGAACTCTTTTTTCCTTATTGGAAGCTTACCGGTTAATAAGTTAACTGCTAGTAATGACCACTAATGCAAACGCTTTGCTTGGGTAATGTTGCTTGCAGTGTTTAATGAATTAGGTTTAAAAAATAGAGCGGAGCACCAGACTTGACTGACTTGCCATAGAGGGAGCACAGAGTTAGTCATTGGCTGTGAATGTTAATCACTCCACAGCAATGATAATTTACAGCATTGTTGTAGCACTCTTGTGCTCGTAAAATGAACTTAATAACCCACTGCTACCCTTGGGATAGGCCTCCCCCTTCATTCCTCCCCCTTGCAATTGAATACCCGGTCTGGCTGCATAATAGCCTTGTGAAATACTGCATTAAAGAGAGTGAGCAGCTGTATGATAAAATAAACAGCTCTAAAACAGATTTGTTAATTATCTCTCTCTCTCATTCACAGAGGGTGTTTGTGAGATATGGCTGACCAGTGAAGACACAGGGGCTTATGGCAGAGACATTGGCACCGACCTCCCGACGCTCCTGTGGAAGCTGGTTGAAGCTATCCCTGAGGGAGCTATGCTGAGGCTTGGCATGACAAACCCTCCCTATATTTTAGAGCATCTGGAGGTAAGGAAGTTAAAAAGGGAATCATTTATATGCTGGGCTAGACCTTCAGTGATTGAGTCAGCGTGGAACCCTGCGTATAGCACATTTCATTTAAAGCAGGAGCTTAAGAAATAGGCTGCACATGAATTTATAGAATTAGACTAATGGTGTCCAGCCATTTGCCTGACACAGCAAGCTATCCCATTAAAAAGATATTCAAATCATTTTGGAATGATAATAATATTGAGGTCTCTGACCCGTAGATGTTGACTGTAGAGATTGGGTTTTGTCCACATGTCCAGTAATTTCAAGAACTGAAGGAAATGCTGTTAGCAGGCAATGGACTAGGGAATTGAAACCATCTTCTTTTTTGTTCCTCAGATAAATATTTCCAGAAACAGTTTATTCCGGTCTCACTCAACATTGTGTTCATATTTGATGTCAAATGCTGTTCAGAGAGTACATAGAGCTTTCATGACAAGAAATGAGAATTTTAGCTGTGGATCTCTCTAAGAATTTTTTTTATACAAATAGTTAAATGGAATTAGAATCAACTGTATGTACTTGGAAATTTAAAAGAATATTGTGTGTTCGAGAAGCAGGATACGAGAGCTTTGTTTCAAACATCAGTTGTTTTGCTTGGATTCTGTCACCAAATGAATTTACTGAAATTCATGGGAACGTGGAAAGATTCTAAATTTAAGGTCAATAAAACAGCAGGGAATCTTATAGCTTCAGATAAATTTTGTAGTCATGTATACCAGATAAATAGCTGGTGTCCGTGCTGCTTTCCCTAGGAAGATATAGAATTAATAGTTTCACTTACGATCTCTCGAGATGCTGAGGGCAGTCTTTTTCTGAGTGGAGTCCTCTTCTGCTACGATAGTGACACTGCTTCTTTCCTTACCGAAGCGTGTGGGGAAGAGGAGTTCTCCTTGCTAAGAATGCCCGGTTTTTCACTTCACCAGCTACTGGACACAAGCTGCAAAAGTTTCAATAAATTTCCTAGGCTGCTTTTTTATTCTTTGGTTTAACACACTTAGGCAGGATGGAGTAGGGAATGGTTTGGTTGGGGTTCTTAGCACTTCGTGGTTTACCTTGAACTCTCTGTCACTAGTTTACCCTCTTTTTGTCCATTTTAAAATTTTTGGCATCCTATAGGACAGCAAATCAGGCTTCTAGCAGTTTTGATAGTCATTGTCTTTGCTTTCATTTTTAACTCCTAGAATAACAAGTGTTTTGGCATACACTGATGCTTCTATCCCTGCTGCTCACCTTAGGAGTATTCCAAAAGGGATTTTTTAAATCAGCTTCTGGAAATAGGCACATGCCAGCTACATGACACTGTGGTCTTCTCCATTTGATATAATCTGAGGAAGGTGAGAGGGTATTTTTGCTTTCCTTCAGTCAGCAGCCATCTGAGTGAGTGTGCGCATGCCAGCTCTGTAATCTGGGAATGCTTTTGATTTATGGTCTCTAGTCTTTCTCCTTTCAAATATCCTACAGAGTGCTGCTAGCAGGACTCTCCTTGAAGTGCTCTCTGTGCCTGACTCACGTTCAGGA
>NW_010588303.1:64879-86779 GCF_000705375.1 Tinamus guttatus | reverse complement strand
CAGGAGCTTCCCCTGCCCTCGTGCCGCTTCGCTCAGACCTTCCGCTCCCAGGACCCCCTAAATCCATCACGGGACGCGGCCCCCCCGGCTGCCGGCACGCGGGTCGGTGCAGACGCGCGGGGTGTCCGCTCCGCGCCCTGGCGTTCCCGGGATGAGCCCTGCTCCCTGCGCTCGCTCCGCCTGTGCCGACGGCCCCGCTGCGGAACCACGGCCAGGCCCAGACCTCAACGGGCCGGGCAACGCCGCGGTCGAGGCGGAAGGGATTCTTTTCAATCAATAATGAGAAACACAGCGAGGTTAAATTTTATTTAAAAAATTGCAAATCTACCAGTCAGATTGTTTATATGATAACATTACTTTAGAGAAACCACTTATTTTAAAAGCTTCTTCTTTCAGGGCAATTCCAATTCACAGATAATTCAGGGCTCACTTTTATTAACTCACTCAATGCAGAAACAACTCCACTCTTACCAAGGACTTCAAGCTAAAAGAAGAGCTCATAAAAATATCAACCATCGCATCAACGCAAACGCAAGTTTTTCCAGCTTCTGTTCTTGATCAGAAAAAGGCACGTGCTTGCTCCCAAGGAGTTCAAGTTTGACACATACATTCCCAGGACACCCAAGGTAGCTCTGAGGCTCCCCGTCTCCCTGAAGGGCTCAGGCTGGACGCAGCGCACCCGACATCCACCCATCGCTCCCGAGTCCTTCCTGCTTCTCCCGGCGGGTCCTTTCGGCACGTCCCGGCACCGGGCCCCTGCGTGTGCCCACACAGAACCGACTCGCTCCCCACGGCTGCAACGCTCCGACGGGGCCGGTTCGTGCACGGGACGGGAGGAGCGCGGCCACGGCACACGGGACCCTGCGGCCACGGCAGCACCAACCGCCCGGTACCGCGACCACCAACCGGCAGGGCAGCGGCGCTGCCTCTCGCCCACGGCCCCGGCTCCACCGTTCCTACCGGCGCCCATCCCCGGGGACTCGGGTCTGCTTGAACCAAGGAAGGTCGCTTCAAGATTTGGATGCTAATTGGTGTGTTTGTTCCTAACTATACGGTTGTAACAGGCACTGCAACCTGCTTCCCAGCATGTTCCTTTAGTGGAGGGGAACAGGCACTCTTATGTCCAAATTTTTCCTCCTCCTATATTAGTTTTTGAAGTAGCAACATGTTGGGCATTTTGGGTAAACTATGGATGCAAAGGTACAGGCTCACAAGGCTCTAGCAGCATAAGTTATTTTTTTTTAAAGTAGATTTAGCTTTTTAGTTTTGAATATGGAGACACATTTCCTCCTTGCATTCTTTTGAGAGTTTTCTGTTACTATTTTGATAGGACAGTCACCACGATCGTTTCTTCTCCATGAAACACCTGGGCAGTGATAGACTTAACATATAGCTCAGCTTTAGGATCAATCCCAGCACAATTTGCTGTAAGTAGCATCAATTACAGAAACCCCTTTGCCAGGACGAAGGATGAACTAGTCACATACACTAGATTTTAAGATGAAACATATGAGGGCCTCTGCATCTTCAGTATTGATTAGCTTGTATTTGAATTGGATATTCTAAAACATCATGCAGCATCCAGTGAACGCAACAAGAATACACAGGTAATTTCTATTGTAATTAAACTCGGGGGTGCTACAGTTGGTCTTTGCTAAGGCAAGATTTCCCAAGAACAGATTTGTGCCCAAGGAACCAGCATCACCAGATGCAAGCCCATTTCCCTTCTTTCTGACCACATTTGCAATGTATGAAGAGGTCAGAATTTACTCCTAAGTCTCAACAGTTTCACTTGCTAAATGTACACAGAATAAAAACAAAACAAGTTCATAGACAAGGGGAGAGATGGAGAGTATTTCTGAAAATCAAGCTGATAGAAGATTTGGGGCCCTTTTCAATCCAAACGCTAACTCTACAGCTACTAAAAGGAATAGAAGACGGATGGTTTGGGCTTAGAATTCAGACTGAAAAACTACACTTTCTCACTCCTAATCTAGTAACATTAAGAAAGCGAGAATCCAAAATAAAGTCATTGCAAGCATGAAGGGGCGTTGGGCATGGTAGCAGGACAGGCAAGTTGCTGACGAGTTGCAAGGAACTTGAGTTCATTTCTCTAACTTGAAACAGAAAAAAATCTATAAAACAATTTTGTTTCATAATCTGTTGGTAACACATGCAGGAGAGCTATCCTGTGAATTAATCTAACAGCATCCCTTTAGATAGAGAGTCAAACACTTTGGAATTCCAGACTGAAGCCGTCTCTGATCGTGTCCAAATGAGTAAGTGTTGAAAAGCTCCGATTACTTTGGGAAAAGGCTGGACATGAACGCACTCCTGCAACAGTAACATTTGCAATGGAAATGGGAGTTTTATGCTCAAATTCCTGACACCCAAAAATATCCTGACATCAAGTTATTGTTTGTCTTAAATACCCAGCTCTGCATGAACAGTAACAGAATGAGAGCAAACTCGTTTTGGTTCGAAACCTAAGGAAACAAGGTACCAATTAAGTTGGCCTATCCAGTTGTTTCCTTTCTTAAAGGACTGGTTCACTTCAGAGAAGAAAAAAACATGTCATTCAGAAACTTCTCCCATCTTAAAAGAAAAAAAAGAAAAAAAAAGTAAAAAACAACGGCCCTATCAGACGTAGGGCTACGAGCTACACACAGATTAACAATATACTGAAACACCACAATAAAAGACAAAGCTCATCTCAAAAGAAAAAGGTCTGATAACTGCTATTAAGACCATTAGAAAAATGAAAGGTAAGTGTGTATTTTTTGCAGGCATGTGCAAGCACGTTACAGTGTAATCAAAGCAGAACTTTGCTATTATTATTACTTTATGCAGCATTACAAGGTTATTGAGGTGCAGTGTTTAATAGTCTAGGCTACAGCTTCTCCTGCCGGGAGGAACGCTCGCCAAACCCCACGGCGCCGCTCCGACGCCTCCCGGAGCCCGTCACCGCGCGGAGCCCGTCACCGCGGGCCCGCTGCTCCCCGCAACAACCAGACACCTGCACGCCGCGGCACTGACCGTCTCCTCGGCCCTCGGGTGGATCTCAATCTACTCCCCCTTCGGGAGCTACGGCTCCAGGGGACAACATCCTCCGGGAAGCTCCGCTCGAGCGGTCATGGATGTGCAGCTGCTCTTCCTACTCCTCCTGCCTCGCGCCCTGCCAGCGCCAAGGGGGAATCGCGCCAGCTACACCACAGCTCCCGCGGGATGCGGGGATGGCTCCGCACTGCCTCTCCCGCCGAGGAAAACACCCTCCTGGTTAATCTTGGTCCTGACTCAGAAACTGATGCTTGAAAGTACCTGAAAGATACCATCAAACACTTGGCATTTTCAATAATTTATCTTAGATTTTCAGCCACGTACAAATGGAAAATAAAAATCTACAGCACCGTCTTCTAAAAAGGCACTTTCTGAGGACTGTCTTGCTTAAAAAAAATAAAAATCATTCCAAGTTTTAAACAGTGGAACTGCTTAGTTTTAGAGGGACTCTAACTACCCGCGTTAGGCGAGGGGGAACCTCAGACAACATCTGCAGAGGCCAGGGCACACGGGATGGAAAGCGAATCCAGTCTGTCTGCAGCCTTGTTTCTGCAAAACCGATGCTTCGATATTTCATTTGCAAGCTTCTTCTCCAACAATTCCCTCCCTTCCACGTGCACCTTTGCCTACTTAGGGACAGTCATTTATTTATTTACTGATACAGAGATTACGATTCTTTAGACTCTGCTAGGGAGATAAAACTTAGGATCCTGCACACATCTGTTCCACAGCTCCATTACTGTTAAGTACAAACCATCGACTAGCAGAAAACATCAGTTAGCTCAAGCTCTAACCACTAACTTTTCAGATTAAAAAAAATGAATTGGCTAAAATTTTCATTTCAAAAACATGCCAAAACAAAAATGGTATCAATACCCAATATCAATCTAAAGTACCATCTTTGGGTAGAAAAGCCGGGAATCTTTCCCTTTGACATCCCTGTGGGTTTTATTTTGCTGGATCCAATTAACCTGCTCGTGGCAGCCACTAAACCGCAGAGCCGCGGGGAGCCCAGCGGGAAGGGCCGTCCTGGAAACGGAACGCAGGGATTCAAGGAACAAAATCCGAGCTCCCGAGTCCTGGGTCACAAAAAGTGCTTTGAGTGAGGTTCTAAACCCTCAGTTCACAAAACTGGGAAAATACCAAAAGCGGACAAGATATGAATAAAGTGTTTTTTGTTTTCTTTCTTTCTTTTTTTTTTTTTTTTTTAAAAAAAAGAGGCCTCCAGCTTTTTGTAAGTGTAGTTTGAGCTTAGAAATTTCCATCAAGACTAGAAGATGATTATCCAATATCTTACATTATGCATTTCATAGGACAAATTTGTACTTGAAGAAAATTAAAGTAGCTTAGGATGAATGGCATCTCGAAAGAATTTGACTGACAAACTTCCAGAAATCCCTTTTCCTTCTGAAAATCGTTTCTATGGCCAAGCCGATTTTCAAGAGGATGCCAGAGGGAACTCTGCAGGAACAACTTTCGGACACATTTCACCAGATCACACATTTGACAGCAATACAGCAATCCTGAGCAAAACGGCCACAGCTGAAGTGCCCTACAGAACAAGCCCCTTCCAGTGGAGCCCTCCGTGATCCCGTCCCCAGATGCGACCTGCCCGGCTGCTCTCGCTCTGCTTCTTCCCAAACTCAATCTACCGGCGCCTCCCCCAACAGCACATAAAATTGGAGTTTCTTTTTTTTGATTTTTTTTTTTTTTTAAGGAGAGCAGGTACAAAAATAAAAGAAATCCATATACTCTGAAAATATACTGGAAACTGCCACCACAGATGAGGTACCATTTATCCCGACCCCCCACCCCCAAACTGCAAACATCAAAATATATATGTTTTTAAACAAAGGAAGAATATCTGGCTATTTAATCTCAGTTAAAATGACAGCACCCTTTGTTATACTTGATATTTCACACCATTAATTCTCTTTTGAAAAAACAAGATTCCTAACTAACCTTGATTCGTTGCTTATCTCCTCATTCCTTAGTGCAGTAATTGTCCGTCTCCGTTAAATAAATATAGCAGCTACAGCATCATAAATGTGTGGCCCTCACAACGCCAGTAACTTGATATCGTAATACAAATAAGTATCGGCACTTTACGTAGATATTTGCAAAACCAAAAACAGAGATTAAAACTTCCAAATACTCTACACATGAAAACCAGGTAAAAGTACTTTTTGAGCTAGCACTTAAGTCACTTTCCCAATGATTTTATTATTATTATTTTTTGGTGAAAGTAGCAAGCAAAAAGGCTTCTCAACTCATAGCCACTGAGTGTGGGCAGGATGAGCAGTGAACAGGGTCTTTGCAAGGAGACTGAAAAGACTTTAATAGAAGGAATTTAATCTAAATGCCAGAAATCCACAAGTCTCTGTAAAATAGTTTCTTAAAAAAAAAATCTCTATTTTAAAACATCAATTTGCTGTAAAAAGCCTAACCTGAACATTTTGTAAACAGAACTACTAGCTCGAGTGCTTCTGAGAGAAGACTGTCAGGTCACACACTAAGGAAAACACACAAGAGATTTATCTGGAAATCATCTTGCCTCAAATCGTGTAGATGCACCAACCTCCCGCAGCAGCTTTATCCGCAGGCGCCGCAGGGAACGCGCGTTCGGAAGCCAAGGAAGGTGCCGGGAGCCGCGGCCGCACGCGGTGCCGCCCGGGACCCCGCAAACCGCCCGCCTGTGTGACCATTTCCAGTGCAATTTAGCTCGGCAAAGTTCGTCTTTGTACCTTATCCTCCTTGATACGGGAAGATAAAATACGTATTTACACTAACTGTTCAGTAAAGCTCGTTGAGACAGTGTTGTGAACAGCGCTATGTAGGTTTCAATGCGACACACAATGCACAAAATACAGTACTTCATCTTCTGGCAGAAAATGGGGAGATTCATGCCTCTTGAAGCAAAATGGGCTCAGATTTTAGGCTCAAAATACAGTATATTGGCAAAGAGTGGATTTCATGAGAACAAGAAGAGATAACCTACTTATACCAGGCCACTGGTTTTCATGTGGAGAGCACGTGGAGTTCAGAAGGGCTGGGATAACAGCAATGCCCATATAAACGATCTGCAGTATATATACTATGAACCAGTGCAAATAAAAACAGTCAAAAATGCAGTTCACGAGTTTACAAAGTGCAAAACTCCCTAACCCCCTCACTGAATAAATGCTCATCTCTGACATCTTAAATATTGTTTTACCTTTAAAGTGGAATGAAAAAGTCCCATTAATTTGTTTCACATTTCAGTGATTTAACATGTTAACTATCCCAGCCCTCTTATTTTATTTGCAAAGTGAAATGAACTTACCCATAACTTAATTTTAAAAGGAAAGTCATATCAAAGAGGAAAATAGCTAAAAATTTTTATTAATTCCAGACACTTTATTGATGTCAAATAGATTTAACTAAGCATGTAAAAACTTAGATTCTAATAAAAAACACTTCCCATTTAAGTCAAATATCCATCACATTGCAAAGCCAAAAATATGGCCAATTCCTTTGTTAAATCAAAACACTGCAGTAACAACAATAAAGCTTGAAGAATTCTAGAAGCATTTTTGCTATTGTTTGATTTAAAAAAGGAAAATCCAGGGTTCCTTCTGACTATAAAACTTTCCTTTCAAAATTAAGGCTTTTACTTTGTCCTTTTAAAATCATGGAGGTGTCCATTCTCCCACGATTAGTGGTACAAATACTGCTTTAGTACAGCTCAATGGACACAGTTTGCCTTTAGAATGCTTATTGCACTAAAAGATAGCAAAAACAAGTTGTCAGTTTTTAAAAAATAAACATGGTTACATTTCTAAAAAATAAAAGTTGATGTTGACCATATGTTCTGTAATAATTAAATTAAAGCATTATTATTACTCTAATAAATATAAAAGAAACAAAAGGAAGCTAAACTTCAAAAACACATACATACGAAATCACATTAAGGTGTGAGAGGCAGCAAGTAAACTAGCATTTTTCTTTTTCCAAAAAGACCTTAAAACACCCTCTAAAGTTTCAGTTCTGGTGTTTACTATATGCAATCCCATAAAACTTGGGACATCTGATCTCACATGAAGCTCCAAAATATTTTGACTTGCCAGATAGAAAATAATTGAAACTTTTGGACTAAGTAAAACAGCAGCTTTAGTAAATTCACCAGGGAGCAAGAAGAGTTTGGATCTCTACTGCCTGCACATAAACACCACTAGCTTCTTTGCTTGCTTTTTAGAAGGGAACTATCGGAGCGGAGGACTCCAGAACCGTGAAGAAAGATAAAGGCAGCAGTTGGCTAAACTAGGTTCAAATTATTGGATTAGTGTGCAAAACATCTTCCCCTCCCTCATTTTTTTCTACTTAGTGCTGTACATTCAAATGTACTTGGATATGTTCACATTCGAATGCTGATAGCAATACTGAGACAAAGATTTCTCAATGCAGTGGGGTAAAGAAAAAAGGGTTTTTTGCACACTTCTATCCCTCAAACAATCACTGTGATTGTTCCTATAAAGGTGGTTTGCTTTTTTTTAATTACACCATGGATTTTTTTTTATTATTTTCTTTTTTTTCTTTTTTTTTCTTTTTTTTTTGCAAAGATAGTTGTGCTGCCGAGCAACTTGAGGTAAAGGCATAAGAGGGTTAAACTACGAGAGGAGAAAAAAAAAAAAATGACGGCGGTGCTTCTGACAGGAGACCGCACCAAAAAAGCAGTTGGCTGGTTTCATATTGCATAATAGTGCTGTGTTCCTCGATGAAGTAAACAATCTTCCTTGTGTCAATTTAAGGGTTAGCCTCTCGCCCCTGCCCAGTGTCAACTCCAGCATGATCGGAGGCGCCCCCCATAAACCAACCCCACTGGAAACATACATTGTATGTGGCTTATTTTTTCAGTTCTTCCTTGCAGTGAGTATGCTCCCGTTTTATTGACTTAAGCGAAGTACATCGTGCGTAAGGTGTCTTGGTGAATTTGTACAGCCTTCGCGAGGGCCTGTGGATCTCTCCCATTGCTTTGTCCTGAAACATGGCTTCCTTCAGCACTGCAAGGAAACGACAACAGCTGAAAAATGCAGCGCTGTAAATTGCATTAACTGAGATCAGGAGATATCTTCCCATCAGGTCAGTGTGCAGGAGGCTAATAAAACAATATTAATAGAGCTGGATACCGAGAAAAAACTACCGCCTGCCCGCTCAAGTGGGCTCAAGACTTTTGACAAAGCCTTTTACCTTAGGTGCTTGGTTTGTACATCTGTAAATAACCTCTTAGAAATATTTCAATGGCTTTAAGGTTTTAAAATATTTCTAACATAAAGCAGAGTTATATAAGTTCAAGGTACTATTAACATTTGCTCTATTCATGAGCACTCTAATTCTAAACCCAGAAGCTCTCAGTGCATAACTTGATTCTTCAGACCATGTCAAAGTAGTAACACAGATCACTTAAGCTAAGCTTAATTCTTTTAGTCTGACTTTTATTCAACAGAATCTGCCAACCCATTCTGACCTAGTACAAGCAGCAGCCAGGAAAAGGTATTTGAAGTCTCAGAGGCTGCAAGGTGAGTGCTAGTTATCTATAATAGACGGCTTTGTGCCCGATAAGGGAGCAGGGACCAACAGGGACAAAAGCCTAAGGCCCTGCACTGCCATTTACCTGTCGTGTTCCTTGTCCACAAGATGGTATCGTGCTCTGAATGCTACCAGGTGAGCGTAGTAGGCTGGTGCGGGTATAGAGACGGAGCGCGTGCAGCGCACGTACGTGTGGCAAAGCTGGTAAGTCAGCAGCTGAAGTTCATCTGCAGTAAAACAGTTATCATCCCACAAAACATGATAGTGCGAGGGACGGCTGGTACCCTACGGAGAAGGGAACATCGGTTCACTTATCTGGTGTTCACATACAAAAAAAACCAACTTGTTTTTAGATTCAGAAAGACCAGACTACCCAGTCTGAACTACTACTGAACAGCAGACAAAATTCAGTTTTACGTCAGTTACATTTGAAGGTGAATAACAAACCTACCATTCATATTGAACATTATCACTCCAATTATCCTTCCTTGGGAAGGAAAAAAAAGCCATCTAGTCTAAATTTGCCTAAACCTGAGCTTCTAGATAACCTTCTATGACAAAAATCTGCTCCCAGTATGCATAAGCTGTCATGACACCACTTCTTAGCCACTCTCCACTAAAACTCTCTCATTTACACACGTTTCTCACACAGATAACTGTTGCTTTCAACTCTTTCCAGTGTATTAATATCTCAAATTACAAGTATGCGCACCAGAAACGGTTCCAGTGTTTCAGCAGTTCCCTAAAGAATACTGCACAAAGATTTACATTGTCTGACAATGTCATCTTGCTTACCGGTTCAGGAGTTATAATTGCAGATCAGATTCTTACAAGCCACCAGTGTGCCAGGGTTTCCCCTGCCCTCTCTAAGTGTCACCAGCCCTGCTCTACCATCAGCAAGTGTTGAATATCGAGTTTGCCTTAGGAACTCTCCTCCATTACGTGATTGACTTACAATTACTTTGGAAGCTGCTCGTTTTGGAGTAAGTGAACACCTCTTATTACCTACACATGTTCTAAATTTAACATTTACTTGTAAAGAAACAATCATACCTGTATTCCAGCATGGCTACAGAGGTAAAAGTCAAACTCATATGGATGCGTGATGTCTGTATCCACAGTCGTTCCAGCTGGAATATTGCCACTTCGTCCAACCTACACAAGGTTTTGTTGAAAATAGTGTCAGTTATTCACACATCCTAACCGTAATTAAAATCACAACTTTCTATGAACACATGCAGCAGTGGAAGAGCTGCCTCAGAACTGTGTGGAATGCAGCAGTACTGTGGCCTCGACCGGTGGGGATGGACGCGGAACGGCTCTACAAGCCACAAGAGCTGCACATAGATCTGTGCAGAACTGCACACTCATGCTTGTGCTCCCACTCAGAACAGCAGAAATGTTCATGATTTCATCATATTGCATTTTCTTCTAGTAAGATTTCTATAGGATTGGTTCTAGATAGTAACAAGAATATTAACTATATTTCACAGACAAGGACTAGCATTCAGAATACATTTAAAAAAAATCCCTCCATCTAGTTTAGTCACGTTGTATTTACAGTCATAGAATTTTCTAGTTGGGTCCATGCCTATGAATTTAACATTTTCTATAAATGTAAAAAGAAAAAAATCAGGCCGACAGAAATCCACACTTATAAGTTCTTCAGCAACCTAAATTTTGACGTCAAGCTTTCCACGTAAGGTTTCTGTGAGATAACTATTACCCTTTCTGTTCTGTCAGCACAAAACAGTCGTGTATGATGTCGCTTCTGCACCACAATATAGGTTATTCCAGGCTGGTAATCCTTCTCCAAACTGATGCAGGCTTCTCTAATGGCTAGCAATTCATAATATAAAACCTACAAAGCACAAGAGAAAGTTTAGATTTTCCTCCTCTTCCATTTTGCATGCAATGCCTAATACATTGTTTGTAGTTAACACTACATTGAACTCTGCTACACAATTAGTAACTTCAGGAAATCCTTAGAAATATATATGTTTCCAAAGTTTTAAGATCTCTTCTTTCTAGATAGGAACCCAATCCAATAAGCTTAAGAAATTCCTTGCTAAAAACATGGTAACTATTTTGTGATAACTTGGCATTCATATAAGCAACTTGAGCAAAATAGTTTATTCAAATATGAGAACTGGAATTATGTTACACATGATAATTAAGGAAAAAAAAAAAAAAGGGAAAAAAGAAAATAAATGAACCAACCTGTCGAAACTGTCCTTCAGAGACCCCATCCCTATAGAAGATGATTCGTGTGGGCTTGAAGCGTGTTGATTTATAGAACTGGATGAGAAGCTCTCTCACCATGGAGGCAAGATCCTGGATGATTTCTTGCCGAGGTCGCTGAACTCTCACTGTGGCACAGTACCGACTTGGGTGAGCATCCATACTACCTACAACCTTCAGGAGAACATTATATGACTAAAGGCTACAAGATCAAATCTACGCTAAAATATTCAAAACAGAAACAACAAAAATACTCCAGAATAGCAATTTTCCATAGAAGACGTTTGCTTTAAAACATTTACCACAAAACTTGTAGGCAGAATTTGCAGTAGGTGCAGGCTTAACAGTAATGAACATGTGCAAAGAGGCATAAACTTGTCTGACGCACACCAATCTGCAGATTTTATCTGTCTCAGAGCCTTCCTCTGTATTCTCAACACAGTAAGCCATGGAGTTCATATAAACTAACTTCTCAAGCTATATATATGCATTTTCTACTCTAACATTTAAGAAAAAAAGACTACGTTGATTTAATAAAGCTTACAGCAGCTATGGAAGGCTTCTTTCCATCTCCAGCAGGAGGGTGTGTGACATCTGCTCCCAAAAAGATCACTGGCTGCTGGAACACAGAAGGTCTTCAAAAAAAAAAAAGAAGACAAAAAAAAGTCACACTAGTAGATGAGTAGCTGGTGCAAAGCTATTTCTCAATATGGGATTTTGTCTGTCCTTTCAGCTAAACTACAGAGAAACATCTTCTTACCAGGTATTCTGATCAAACATAAGCAAGGAAATGCGTGTGCAAAGAAAGAACTTCTACAATACTATAGTTGTCACTCTAAAGTAGACGTCTCTAATTATATCATGATTCTATGACAAAAAAGGTTAAAAGCAGCATCTTAGCATTAATTATAGATTAATGCTTTTCAAATCTCATACATACCATACTCAGAAGGATATTTCAAACTTTAAAGCTTAGGTAACTTCAAATTCTTGGTGCTAATAACAAACTTTACCAGATCTCTCACTCTCCATAAGGATTCTTACCTTTGATGAGGTACAAGGATATTGTTGATTCCTCCTAGTTTAACATTAATCTTCAGGCACAGATTTGACAGGGTCTGTGGAGATGTTTTGATGACGTTTTTGACTTGCACACACTGCGTGGCCATTCCCAACAGCGTGTCTCCAACACGCTTCACCTCCGCTGAGGAGCAAGCATTAAGGTGAAAGTTAAGTTGACTTGAAATTACTGCTACATTCTCATGTTTTGATCTTACTTTTAGTCAAAATAATTCAAATACAAATCCTATTCCATTAACTTTCAATAGAGCTGCATGCTCAGACCAGCTTCCCATTCACTGCAACTTCAGATAAAAACCAGTTTTCTAACATCTAAAGAATTCTTCTATTCTGAAGAATTTCCTAACACGTGCTAAGAAGCAAATGCCTCACAAGAGCAGAGAAGAGGTGCAGGCGGTTACTCCTCACCGTAGACGGGCGTCTTGCCCGGCAGGATGACGATGATGAGCTGCAGCCCCGAGTAGGTGTTCTTGAGGTGCCGGAACATGGGCTCCACGCTGTCAGCTCCCTGCGCGTACTTGCAGAAGCAGGGCTGGCCCTGGATCGGCATCCCCGCGTCCTTGGAGATCTTGCGCAGCTGGTCGGTGAAACCCCTACGGAGGACAAGTTTAACTTGCACAGTAGCAGAAACACACAGCGTGCCCAGAATGGGACGGAAGAGTCTCTCGCAAATGAGGAATAGCATTCCAAACAGCTTTTAAAGAAGCATTTTTGTCCTTGGAGATCTTGCGCAGCTGGTCGGTGAAACCCCTACGGAGGACAAGTTTAACTTGCACAGTAGCAGAAACACACAGCGTGCCCAGAATGGGACGGAAGAGTCTCTCGCAAATGAGGAATAGCATTCCAAACAGCTTTTAAAGAAGCATTTTTAAAAGCACTCATTATGTGGAGGGTATAGAGCCTTGAAACATCATAAATTAGGGAAAGGAAAAAGAACAAAAGGCACCAACAAGAGGCCTTCAGTAATCAAGATGCTAGAAATAACTGGATAGAAAGCAGCAACACCACAGGACCAAAACACCGGAACGTATCCGAGCAGGGTTTCTGACTGTAACGTCCAGCAGGAAAGCAAAGTTGCTTGGATGTTTTCTCTAGCATCGTGGAGGGTTAAAGTCAGCTAAAATGTTCATTAGAAAGTCTTACATTCAAACTTTCATTAAGAGAGCAGTCCAAAGCCTGAACTATGACACGCCTTACTTCAATATTTCTTCTCTGCACTGTCTCTGTGTTGCAAAGCAAGCTATGGCCCACATTTTGATCTCCACACCAGTGTGAAACTGCTTTCCTCGCATGTCCCATACTCCATGGCTTGGGGTTGCCACTGTTCGATTCTGTGGAAACAAAAGAAACCAATTAAAGTAGCTGAGAAAGCAAAAGCCCGCGTTATTTACAATTTCAGGAAAACACAAAGCTTAGCGCTCAGACTCTGTACTGCAAAAGATTAGACTGGCTGAAATATTCAAGTTAGTGAGAATCATCCTTCAAAAACAAAACAGAAACAAGCCAAAAGCCACAACAAAAATACCCTTACCCGTCCTCCATACTGCAGCATCGGAGCGGGGAGCACACGGCCCGTCACATGGGCCATCTCATCCCGGACTTTGAACTGGAACTCTTGAACAAATGGATCTGCATCATAATTCGCACTCCTTACCTAGAGAAACAGGAGTTTTTCCACATTATAAAAAATTGTCTGTTTATAATTCATATATGCTTGAAAAGAATACTGCAGAATTGTTCTCCAAAGAGCTCCTTTTCATTAACAGAGGCTCTATTCGACACCATTCAACATCTGTTTGACACCATTAACGTATCAGAAGTGAATAAATCTATACCATAAGATACATTGGATGAAAAAAAAAATCTTCTGTTCCCTCACTCAGATATGATTGATTTTCCTAAACAAAAGCTTTTTGGTTAAAAAGTATGCTGCCAAGCAGCTTTAGCATGTGCAACAATGCAGATTTGAACAAGACACGTGAATGAACTCCCTCACTAGAGGAGGGAAGAGCAATCTGTTTTCATTTCCATTCTTGATCATACTTTCAGATATAATAACATATATATGAAACATTGTATTTCAAAAGCGTTATTAAACAAATTGCACTGAAGTAGTTCAGCATATACATGAAAAGGCTTTTTGCTGTATGTTCATTCAGGAGCGGTGTTTTTCCCCAGCATAGATTGAAAAGCACTCCCCCTTAGAGAGAAAGGCAACCAAAATTATCCAAATCCAACTGCTTTAATTACTGTAGAACGCATGTGGCACACTCATGGTTTCTGTCGATTACAGAACACTCAGCTATTAATTCTGAGTAGTTCCAATAACTTGGAAGTCACCGCAAAGATCAGAGCATCAAGTCTCATGCCAGGTGCTTGCTGGGTGTCTCATTAGAGGTTATCAGCTCAGGAAGCCACCAGGAGGCTTCAGCAAAGCTGCTTAGCAAGAAACAAAGCAGCAGCCAAGGCCCAGGAAAAGAACTGCCAGGCTGGGGTCAAGATGTGAAACTTATCTAGTGCAGTATCACTTGGATGATTTAGTGAGGATTCTCTCACTCGGTCTGAAATTAGGGAACTAACCAATCTGCTTATTTCCTCTTGTCTATCTGGAGCAGATCTTGCTGTTGCCTTTATCATAGTTGACGTCTGATTGTCTGTTAGCTTCTTGATACATCGTTGGCCAGCTACAATGTTACAAACCTTTAAAGGAAAATCAGAAATGTCATGCACAATAGAAGTATTAAGAAACAGATCCAAATAACTGTCCATATACAATATGGAGCCATCACTTTAAAATCACCTCCAGCAGGTTTAAGCAATGGCGTACTTTTTCCACAAAGCTCTAAACTTTAAAGCACATTTTAAAGGCAGCAAATTGTCTTTAGTGAGCTAAAATAAATAAATATATACGTAAACATGCAAAAGCATTTGTATTGCAAGCTGTACAGCTTGTTAGCATTCTGCAAAAAATACATTCTTCCAATAACACGATGATTTATCAGAATAAAATAATTACTTCTAAAGGCAGATAGGTGTGTTTCTGTTCTTGTCCCACTTGCAGGCAAGGAAGATGAGGATATTTCAGCTGGAGGTTGTATTTCTCTCTGAAATACTGTGCTACTGTTCTCTCCACAGTCTGGCCATTTTCTAACTGTAAAGGGAAACTGAAAATACATGTATTTTAATCACACATGTCCTGAAAGCTTAGTTGGCAAGCATTAGCATCCTCAAAATGAGTAATATATTTGGTCCTGCTACACATTCAGCACTAAGCTGCTGCACAGTTTATGCTCTGAGAAACAGCATCTTACGTTTGATGACTTGCAGGCCTTCTTGTTACGTTACAAACACGGTATTTCCGTCTCATTGTTCCACAATGAGTCACTTCTACCTTTAGACCTGCATGAAAGTATCAAAAAAAAAAAATGACACAGCTACACAAAGCCATTTGCACAGGAGACACAAGGTTGCTTATAACAGAACATGCCCTAATAGCTTTGAGAGCAGAGCTCCAACACAATACTAGAAATTGCTGTTCTCTAAACCCGCTGTGGTTCTGCAGAAGGCTCTTGCCTCCCACAGTGCTGCTCACAGAGACTGCAGATTCTTTAATGCAGGATTTGTTTCATTATACTTGATCACAGTATCCTGCATGGAATATCTGGATGCTACAATAATCCAGAAGAGGCAGCTTTTCATTTTCCAGTTTTCTATCTTCCAGAATATAGTCAAACAGATAACAGAAAAGAGGAGGCACGGAAAGACTATTGCAAAGTAATTATTATTACTTTTTAAATGATGACTATTCCATAAACCATTTTGTTAATATAATTCAGAGGGCTTGGGGTTTTTTTGTTTTTCTGTTTTTGTTTTTTTTTTTCCTGTCAACGGAACAGTAGACTCTAATTTTACATAATGTTACACAACCACCTCTGAGAAGAGCTTGGAATTCTCTTTCAAGACTTCTTTCTCTGTAAACTTCTCTGTAATTAAAGGATGTGGGAAAACAAAGCAAAACAGCATATATAGGGAGTGAAACTACTCAAACCAGAAGCTTATGCAATTCCTCTGGAATGGAATTTGGCCTTCAGCTGCAAGTCAGCAAGTGGTACTTGTTTTTCCATCTGGCAATCAGCTACTGGAAGTCCCTGCAATAGCCACTTCTTCAGAATCAATGATGCTGCTTTGGAATCAATGCTCGTTCTGCCTCAGCAGTTGGACTGCAGGAGACCTAAGCCACAGCGCTGCTACGGCCACACTGACATGGCTAAAAGGGGACAGCTGCTTCCCTCTAATGAGGCAGCCACCACCACAAAGGCTTTCCTCCCCTCTATCCGGGGGGGAAATACCTCATTTTTCATTTTTAGTTTCTGTAGGCCACATTGTTTCATTTAATTCTAGAACTACAAACAACAAATACTGCAATTCTCTTGGCAGCGCTCTGGCCCTTAGTGTAACCTAGCTGGGAGGCTTCCAGTTAAAACACTGGATATCCCTCTGAACTGGTCTGAATGTATTGCCCGGGACAAGACAGACCCACTGCCACTCACCCTTTATCTCTTTGGTGAATTTTACCCGATGAGAATCAGTCAGAGGTCTTGGTTGTTCATCAATATTATGAATGTCAAGAACTTCACACATAAATTGAATTACAGGTTGTGCTTTGTAGAAGGCAGTGGCAGAAACTAAAAGAAAAACATTTTGAGTAAAATCATCTGAATCAACATATTTGATGATCATATTATTCATATTAAGTGAAAACATCATATTAAGTGAAAACAAACTGTTTTCAAACAGGACAGATGATTAATCCCACTAAATTAAGACCAGGAACAGTCTGCTTGGCAAAGTTACAGTCAACTGAAACAACATTTTTTATCAGGAAATGTGAGGAGGCACCAGCCACAGCTCAAATATAAGCAAACAACTCCACACACTTAAAATAGCAGCAAAAATGATTATGAAATAGCTGACAAGCGTTTTATGAGTTTTGCAGGTCTCGCATCCCCGCGCCAGCACAATCACACGCGCTCGGCCGTGGCTCCGTGACGCGCTCCGGCCTGCGGAGCGTCGCCCCGGCAACGCGGCCCTGCGCCGCGCGGGCCGAACCGGGACCGAGTGACATCACCTCGACGTCATCCCCGCGCTCCCAACTACAGGGAGCGTCCTTTGAAATGCAGCGTAAAGACAGAAAAAACAAGTTTCACATCCATGCAAGGAAGGAAGCTGCTGATTGACATTGCTGTGGATGTATCAACGCAAAAATGAGGTATGTGATTAAGCGATGCTATGCTTTCCTTTATGTTGCACGTGATAGACTGGATGGCAAAGTCGATTTTATTCTCGCAGGCGTGACTTATCGTCATTCCCAGCCCTGAACTCCGACTCACCATCGATGTTGAGCATCATCTTCCACATGGCAGGCCGGACAGACTGATGGAATCCAAACCAGACCTCCCTGCCGCCTCCCAGCGGGTGGTCGTAGCCTTCCGGAGCGGAGAAGAAGGAGCGGCCCACCGGGGTGTACCTGGTAAAAGAGGTGACCACAAGTTTACGGCACACATTTCCAAATGTCAGTTAAAATAACACTTTGTAGTACGGATTACAGCACAGATTTTTTTTTTCTTATAATTTTGTGTTTCCGAAATCTGTGCATCTAGAAATAAGCTTAAACACCACACTCCAAATGCTGCTGTTTCCACCACAATGTATTTAAATATAGACAAAACGTTTACCAGATTTTGCAATTCGCAGCCACTTTCAGTTTTTACAACAAATAACAAAATAAACTAATTCACCCTTTCTTATCTTTCACCTCAGTAATTGCTATTAGAGCACAGATTCTGTACAAGTGTTGTACATTACCGGACTGACCCTCAAATATCATTTTGCTTGTTCTAGTAGGGGATATTTGATTACTTCTAATAGCCTCTAATGTATTAATTGTGGCAGAAAAAGAGCTAGAAAAACTACTGCTTGTCTCCAACCTCAAAAATGGCTCTTCACAGACCTCCATGCTTGTTCCATTTAGAATGGAGAGATATCATACAGAGATGATCAGTTTTTGTGTTTCTTTGAAATCTGGGCTAGTTGGGGGAACTCTGGCTACCATAAAATCCCAAGTCACTTTTCTGGGGAGTCAGTTACACTCAATGAAAAAAAACAAGTGGGGAAAAACATGGTTAAAACATGTATTCAATGCTTCATTAAAACCCGAGAGGCGACCACCATTGTATCCCAGGGAATTAGAGACAGACACTTTTAGGTATGTCACTAAATTCATGAGACCTGGCTCAACCCAAGCAGAAAACATCAAGCAGCACTACAGCATCCTGCAATCCTTCGGTATCTTAAGTACGGCAAACTGTAAGGCCTCCTGTTTCTTGAGCTTTTCCAACAAAATAGATGATCTGGAGTTCAAAAGCCTACAAAAATACACATTTCTATGTAATTAGCTATATTCTGCCCAGTCTGGCTACTCAGATGTGCTGTATAAGGGAATACTCAATTTACTTTCAGTTGTGAACAAAGAGGAATCGGTGTCTCCCAACGGGGACACTTCAGGTAGAGAAAGACTGCAGGAAGACAGTGAACCTACTTCATGGAGGGCAGGTGTCGTAGCACCACATCGACAGCATGGACAGGGTTAGTGCTGATGGGTTTGTCTAGTTCCAGAGGCTCAGGCAAGGTTCTTCCCGTCAAAACTTCATGCAGCAAGTGCCAGCTCACCCGAGAAACAAACTTGATGGACACTTTGAAGGGACGATCTTTTCCTCCTTCTCCTGGTAAAGTCACATCCAAATCCACCTAATGGGGGTGGGAAAAGAGAAAAAGGAAAAGGCTGTATCCCATGCTTGTCCTAGCTATCTAGCATCTGATATCCAAGGGGTATTGAAGAATCACCATTTCTTGCATTTTTTGAACTGGAAAGCTCAAAAAGAAGCCTGTATAATGTGAAAACGACATCAATACTTTGCTTCAGCCCCGTAACAGGAATTGAGGTTCCTGCCTTCTGCACCATTTTTATGGTCCACTTTGTCAGCATTGCTATTAATAACAATAAAGCACAATTTTCCTGCCCTGAACAAGAGCGAAGGAGGGCACAAAATGCGCTCCCAAGCCACTGTATTTTTGGAAGTGTGTTCTGAAGCAATAACCATGCTCAGCTCACTTCAGCCTTCCCACTCCAGAAGTCTATATCATTTACAGAAAAACGTCTATTTAACAAACCCTTGGCAAAAAAGCACTTTGAAAGTGCTTTCAGGAATTTTTTTGGCTTTAAGTTAAAAGAGTAAGTACAGGAAATAGGAAGCAACATGTCCCAATGCCTTAAAATTCACTACTCATCTCTTAGACACCCATACAAACATATTACAGATAAGAGCAAGGGCTACAGGCTTGTCCAGAAATTAAATCTGACTGCTTACATGCTGTTACTACTAACAGTATGGACTATTTTTTGTTTACGTCAAGGATATGCAAAGTTTTAGAGAAATTGTATTTTAATTTCTTGATAGTATTTCAAAGTGAGACAATGTATTACTGTCTGTAAAACTGACTATTTAATAGACCAATAGATGAGGAACGTGTCTACTAGATACTTGTAGGGAATGTTCTAAATGCAAATCTTACATGCACATATCCATACAGTAAAATTGACAAAAAACATATGAGTGACTTTATTTCTGTACAGATCACTTAGGATACTTTGTTTTTCTGAATTCTATGATATCAGACGTTTCGCTTGTTTCCGTTTCATTCTAGGAAGTTGTCAAAACCACCAGTGTTCTCCCAGTTCTCTTACCCCAGTAGTGGCCACAGGAAGTGGATTGGCTGTATAAAGGCTTCTTTTCCCATCATAAACTGGTCTACGGTCCCCAAATATTGTCACTTTAAAATGCTGCACCATGGAGTCCACCACCTCCCTAGAAAAGTTGATATTTACAAGGAAAATGTTTGAAAACAAGTACCAAACTGGAATTGGCTGCCACAAGCCCTGTGTTTTACTGAAGAGCTTCCACAAACACGTTGCCCAAGGGAATTACAGAATCACCCACTGACGCTCCAAAAAGCTGCTTCACATACAACTATCAAACACTAAAGAATAAAATCATAATGCAAATGTTCAAGTACCAGAAAATATTTTAACTGAGAATTGCGCACAATCATATATTATTCTTTTTAGGGGATTTGTGGCAGTAAAGAGAATATAGAGCAACACAAGCAATGAAATTGAACTTGAAAGGGAACAGTGCTTTCATCTCATATAAAGAGGTTTTCTAGAGGCAAGCAGGAGTCCAAGGAGACTCTCGGTGCCTCTGGCTGAACCAGCCTCAGGGCTTTGAGCTCGTGCAGCAACACTCGTTTCCTCAGTGCCACTACAACTGTTTTACTTGTTGCACCAACATTTTCTCATTCTATAGAATGAGCAGCAACCCCCTCACAAGCCATTTCCTGGGCAGACAACGTGACCCCACGCGGTTCAGCAGGCACCGAGCTCCTCCTGGGGCAGGCTGGAAACAGCTGCCAACCATCACCCCAAACCTCACCACAAAAACGCCCCTTTCAGGTACTTTGCAGAGGCCTATCATTATGGTTTCACAGGTGTTCTTCACTTAACAGCACATTAGTAAATCAACCATTCATGACAGTAAGATTATATTAAATATTGATTCACATTGAAGCACTTTATCCCAATGTGGACAATTTATTAGCTTCCTTTTAATTCACACTTAATGCAGGCATTTATACAGCCTTCGATCCTGTGTTTACATAAAGTCAATAAAATTTAGAAGATGAATTTGGCCATCTTACCTGTTCACCCTCCGAGGACACTTATCTGGTTTGATGTCCACCTCATAGAGGTAGACATCAATCTTTGGGATTTCGACTTGGAAGCAGTTGGCCAGCAGTTTAATGGGTTTGCCCATGGTGCCATAGCCGGGCCGCCTGGGCACCATGAGGAGGGGCTGAGCCCCGACGGGTCCTGCAAAACAAACCCAAACTCATGAGGACCCGGAGCCGCGAGAGGCCGGGCAGCACGGCTGGCTGGTGTCCCAGCAGCTAAACGCGCGCGTGGATCCTGGGTGCACGCGCTGGGGACACGGAAACGCATCTGTCCCTCTCCCAGAGGGGGTCAGTAACCAAAGCCCTTCATTCCAGACAAGCCTCCTCAGACACGTGGGTCACTCACGCCTCCCCAGGCAGCAAACGCACCGTAACAAACATGATCCGTTTTCAGTTTCTACTAGTATCTTCACTGCCTCATTCCAGACAAGAAACAAAAAACAGGCTTTGTCGGGGTTTCAGAAAAATTACTCATCTTGCAAATGTCATGATTTACAGAGCATTTGATTAAGTTAGTTAAAAATTCTCCGCTCTCCTCCTACTCAGTGACGCAGATAGCAAATCCTGCCCACTCATTTTCATAGAAGAGTTAAAATGTCAAGCGCTGTTAAAATGCGTCGTTTGCCTTTTGATTAATCTCCATCTTTCCTGGAAAAATTTATTTCTTGAGGGAAACCACATACTGAGAACAGGTGAACTTGCAGGCTAAGTTCTCTTGTAACATTTGCCCAGCTCCACTGAGAAACACAGCAAAAAATCCTGATTTGGGTTGGCTTCATGCCATAAGATAAAACAAAAACATAAAACAAGCAGCACCATTTAAAACTCCCCCATAGACTATGCTTATGCAAAACTTGGTCCAAGCATCTGCTCTCTTCAACTTTTTCTTCGTTTTAATACTATGACATGAGTAAAAGCAGCTCCATGATTTACTCCAGATATATTTTAGGAATATAGGCATGTGCAAAAAGTTACTAGCAAACACTCAAGTGGCACAAATGACTGAAGAGCGGGACATGCAGGCCATGGTTTTGATGTAGTTCGTCCATGCGGGGAAGGCGAACGGAGGCAGCGGTACCAAGGGGACGACAGGAGCGGCGCAGAGCGGGG
>NW_010588303.1:24062-38722 GCF_000705375.1 Tinamus guttatus | reverse complement strand
GAATCATTCTGGAAAGGCGCTGGCATCAAAGTTAGCACTTGCTTCTGAACGAGTTAGGCATGCCCGAAGCTGAAAAATTGCAATTCCCAAACCTACAGGATTTCTTCTGCAAAAAAAAAAAAATTAAAATGCGGAAATATGGGCTTGTTAAAGATGCAGGTTATTTTAAGCAATCATGTGTCCCAAGCTCAGTTAGAGCTTGCATGTTTTGTCCTCGTCCAAAAGCAGTGCAATCACTAAAGATAAAGAGTAAGGACAAAAACTAAGAGAGAATAAACCCTCACCTGGACTTCAGAGGATGAATAAACAAATAGCCTGTTAATTTCTCACTCTCTCATACAGAATCACTACTCCAGGAAGATACAATCTATTGCCACCTTATTTTTTCCAGACTTTGTTATGTAACTTCCGGGAAGTTTTTTTAAGGGCATTTTGAATATCTCTCTCTGTGGTTAGTACAAGCTCTGAAAAGAGGCATTTTCACTCCTTTCTTTGAGTATCACTAAAGATGCTACCCAGGTAGATTGCTATTGCTTTCTAAGTCCTAGTATATCAGAAATGAGTAGCTTGTGGCAATGAGTTCCACAAGTTACACATTGCATAGAAGTTTTAATTGAAAGTTAAATAATTTAAGAAATACATTTGTTTACAGGCACCCGTATTAGTTGCTCACTCTGTACATTGCATTTATTAGACATCAACAAGGAAAAACAGAACATTTGGCACAAGAATGCCTTTTATTACTTATTTATTTTTGGACACATGAACACAAAATATCCCTGCAGGCTAAAAAAAAAAAAATACATTGCAAATTGTACACGACCAGCATCTTATCGCAACATGGGGCTGCTAACCCACCCATAACAGTTTAGAAAGAGTACCTCGTATTGCTATAGACATACATCCAGTCCAAATTTAATAAAATACAATTTTAAACATTACAAGTCTAACAATATAGAAACAAAAATTACATCATAAGTCAAAATGAACAAATGCAAACATTTTACATTGAAGTTTCAGCCTCTAGACATAGAAATATGAAAATGTCAATAGCAAGGTATAAGAAAAATCTATGATATTACAAGATCTTTCCTCAAATTCACAAGGAAAAAACCTTGTAGTTGAAACAGTATTGATACAATGCCCTCCAAACTCTGCTTTCTTAAAATGAAAGCAGAGTTACTCCCTTGCTATTGAGCAAGAAAAACCCTACAGCACATCCACAAGGGTAGTTTGGGGGGTGGATTTTGTTGAACACTGTATCTGAACAGAAGCTGCCTTTACCCATTGAAGAGCAAAGCTTTGATATAGGTAAATAAGCTCTGACACTCGTGTCTGGAACGAGATAACGTACGGCGTGAAGCGTGTTTGCCTGTACATCACTGCCTGGATATCACCACCTTCTACGCCCTTTGGATGCTGCTCTAGGCATTACACTGAATTGTGGTATTTACAGTAAGAATAAATAAGCCAGGCCCTCCAAACATTGCAGACAGGCTAATTAGTGACTTCCAGAGCTTGTTCAGAACTCAGCTGATCACAAAGCAAGCAGAACTGCTTTGAAAATGGTGTTTCTGCTCTTTTTTTGTCGTTGTTGTGGAAATGTCAACCACACCCTCCCCAACTCTTTAAACTTTGCTACATTTAAAAATCTTTCACACCACATAGCTAAACAGTGGCCAACAGGCTTTATTTATATTAAAAAAAAAAAAGGCAAAACAAAACCAAACCAAACCAAAACCCCAAACACCCTAAGAGCTACGTCTACAGAATGCACATCTCCCCATTGATTGACACATGCATGACGGGTCGCTCAGTCCCGAGGTCGCTCGCCCTGCACACAGCCGTCCCGCTGACACCCGCTCTCGGGCTCCTGCAGGCCACGGCCCTGTCCCAAATTTTCCCCCCGCGGTGCCACCCTGCAGCTCCTCCTCGCGCTTCCCGGGGAGCCGAGCTCTGCCATCCCGCTAGTCCCAGCCTAAACGTGCAGCCGCAGGCGAAGGAGAGGCTCTCGCGTCACTCGGTCTGAACCAGGAGTGCTTGGCACTGGACAACTAACTGGTCACAAAACTAAGTATTTCTTATGCACCCTTGATTAAACCAGTTACATTCTTGCCTAGTGCACAAACCCAAACAATGATCTTTGATCCTATAATCTAAAAAGGGTGCTCAGCTTCTCTTGAAGGTGCCAAAGTTCTCCATATACGTTGGGTCAGTCAAAGTTAATTCTAAAAAAGGGCTTTTTTTTTTTTTCTGTATTTTCCCTGAATGAGTACTGAGAAAAGCAGCCATCTAGCTGAAGCAGCGGTCAGTCTCCCACCCACGTCCTGATTTTATTACACAAGTGAGGTATTCTTTAAAAAAAAAAGAAAAGAAATAAAACTTTTTTTTTTTTTTTTTAATCTAAACCTGCCCACAATATGTGCCAGGAGCAAAGCTTGCTTCAGTCCTACTTTCAACAGAAAAAAAAAGGAGTTTAATCCTAATGAGACATACTACTTGAAAAAAGGTTATAAACCTGTTTGAAGACTAAGTTCAGTGTACTCTGGTACAACTGAAAAACAGCATTTAGAAATGTAAACTTTAATTTATTTACAAGCTTAAAGACTGCAGGAAACAGCATTTCCTATTGCTGAAATTTCGAGGGGGCTGGTTCCCAAGCTTTGGAACAGCAGACAACTTAGCAGCAAACCCCATCCTAGTGCTGGAGACCACAGTGCAATCGTTGGACTTGTCAAACTCTCGCCATCCAAGTGATGGTGTTAGCTCTACTCGGTTTAGGAATCCGCTTCTCATCGGTGCTAGCTCATGCCAACACGGAAAGGAACCTCGCTGTAATGGACTGTGCTGGTGGATTCCACAGGTATCCACTGAAACCAAGCCCCGCCATTACACATTGCAGCTGAAAAAAAACCCAAGCTGATTGAAAAACAAAACAAAAACCCACTAATTTCTAGGCTGGGACAGAATCAGTATATTAGACTTACACTGATTAAACATGCTGTTGAATGCAGTTGTGTGTGCAACCTAGATTCCCAGGGAAAAATAATTTAAAATGCTGGTACAAGTCTTTAGGTTGCCTGTCACACAATACACTTAGACTGTACAGATTGGCAAGCCTCTCCTACATATAACGACCAGTTTCCAAGCTTATAAAAAAAGTTGTAGACAGGACACCAACAGTGAATATAAAACAGTTAAAAATAATTCTTTAAAAAAAGCATGGAAGTGCGTCTTTCCTAATTAGTTTCAGAAACTGCCAAATTGTGTGTTCAGAAAACGACACGAGAACGTTGGTTAAACTCATGCACAATCCTCAGCTAGAAAATTACACTGTTGGGGGAGGGGGGGGCTTAAAAAACAAATATTTATTGCCAAAGTTAAACCTTCTATGAGAAAAAAGTTTTAAAATCACTTTGATTTATCAAACCACACAGCAGCATAAAGTGGGCACTTTTTGTAAAAGTTTGCAAAATATCTAAAGGCTAATTTTTTTATTATTTTATCATTTTTAGAGGGGGAAATGATGGTTCAGTACTTGTTACGATACCATGGCAGTATTATTTATAACCATAATAATTAAAACTTACTGACAGGCATCACTATCTGGTTATGTTACACATTCACAGAACAAGAACCACCTAGTTGAACTCGCAGTATAGTGCAATTGCTTTGCAGCCGAAGTCTGCAGAGATTAAAAAGATAATTAGTAAAACTGACAAAAAACTGCAATACCTGTGAAAATTATGTTTGTTAAAAGGCATTTACAGTAGTGAAGTCTAAAATCTCCATTAAAAAAATCTATGGCCCCACACAATAGAACAATTACATTTAACTGGAGTAAAACATTTTGCCATAATATGCATACTCACTAAGCAGTGCATGAAGACAGGGAATCGGTCGTCATGATAAACTAATGCGATGAAAAGATAACGTAAAACCATAGCTAGCAAAATATTCAATAGAAACCTTTCGTGCCAAGTCCTTTAAAAATTTCAGGATGATCGGCCTTTTGCGCTTTGAGGTAAAAATTCAGTCCAATGCATCAGAAAAGACAGTCTATGAATTTCTGTTACATAAAATAATGAAACAAATGGCTCAATTGTGTTGGTGCATCAGACGTTGCTGTGAAGTACAGATTCAGTGCGACTGTTCAGAGCTGCTGGTAGGGGGCAGTCTGAAATAGAGTGGGCCCTAGCTATAGCAGTAGGCATACCTTACATTTCAGGACTGCACGGGTTATTGGTTTTGCCTCGTCTTCCCAGATGCTCTCAAGCAAAATACATCGTATGCTGAGTGTCGTGGTGGATCTGTACTGCCTTAGCCAGGGCCTGAGGATCACGACCATTGCTCTGTCCTGACACGTGGCTGCCTTCAGCACTGCAAAAAGGGGGACACACGCAGAGAACCATGAGCAACTGGGCCGAGCAGCATTTAATGGAGTGCTAGCTCGATACCAGGACGACAACAAGCTGCAGTTCCTCACCTGTCATGATCCTTGTCCACGAGATGGTATCGGGCCCTAAAAGCTACCAGCCGAGCATAGTATGCAGGAGCTGGAATAGAGACTGACCGTGTGCACCGCACATACGTGTGACACAGCTGATACGTCAGGAGCTGCAACTCATCCGCAGTGAAACAGTTGTCATCCCACAAGACCTGATAGTGGGAGGGTCGGCTGGTTCCCTGCGGAAAGGAGAGCAGTGTTCAGCTGGGTCGCGTCATCTAAAGGTTAATTCTTCTATCGGTGCTTTGAAGAGTACAGTGCCAAACCAGCACTGAACTGAGGCAATTTTTAGTCTGCCAAACTATAAATAGAGGCAGCATTACTCATAAGGACAACCGTAAGGATTCACTCCCAAGCCTGAGTACAGCAGAGCTGAAACGTTACCTGAATTCCTGCGTGACTACAGAGGTAAAAGTCAAATTCAGAAGGATGTGTTATCGTGCTGTCCACAGTAGTGCCCGCTGGTACATTGCCACTTTTACCCACCTATTTGAGATAAGTTTATGATTAGTCAACATATATTTTTGAAGTTATTCCAGATACCTCCTAAGGTAGGCTTTTACTTTAAGCTTTTGGAGGATGTACTGGTCAAAAAGTGGAAAAATATTAACATCCCTTTCAGAACGGAGGGATGGAAACGTTCTCCAAGAGCTTGTTTTCAGAAACCTCGGCAAATCTAGCCAGTGCATAATTAAATGGGAAATAACATTCCTGACAGCACCATTAAGATTGCAGAGTGGAATAAAGTCTATGCTAGTAACTCAGGAACAGAAAACAGTACTTGCCCTTTCCGTTTTGTCAGCGCAGAACAGTCTGGTGTGATGCCTTTTCTGCACAACAATGTAAGTTATTCCTGGTCTATAATCTTCTTCCAAACTTATACAGGCCTTCCGGATTGCTATAAGTTCTGGCCAAGCCACCTAGAAGTCAAGATTTAAGTATTAGGTGCTGTATTTGGTATATTCAATACTATTCTCTCTCTCTCCCCCTTTTTCATGAACAACTGCTCCTTCATAAAGATCACAATCAGAAACACTATAACTGTACCCTGTGTTTCCCCAGGAAAGCTCTATGAAAATGCAAGTTGTCTTATTAAAGAAACATAATCCACGTTTAGATTCTGAAGGGCTGACCCCTACTCACAAGCAGAGAGAAATCATCAGACAATACCTGTTTCATCTGCCCTTCCGATACTCCCCCTCGGTAGTAGATGATTCTTGTAGGTTTGAAACGAGTGGATTTGTAGAACTGTATCAAGAGCTCTCGCACCATGTTAGTCAGGTCCTGTATGACCTCCTGGCTGTAGAGCAGCTCCTGGGAGGTCTCCTGCCGGGAGGTCTGCACGCGCACGGTCGCGCAGTAGCGGCTCGGGTGGCCGTCCATGCTGCCCACCACGGCGGCTATGGAAGGCTTCTTCCCATCCCCAGCGGGAGGGTGAGTGACATCTGCTCCCAGAAAGATCACGGGCTGCTGGAACACTGAGGGCCTGTATAATGACATTAAGGGTTATTAAAATGTAATAATAAACACAAAAAAGAGGGGAGGAACAGCAGGGAGAGGTGAGGAAGGAATAAAGTTGCAAAGGAAGGTATATCCAAACCATTCTACAGAATCGCAACTGTGTCAGAATCTTTAAGGAGGAAGGTTTCCACCTCCAGATCTTATAATCCAGAGAGAATATAGAAAACAAAAAGGAAAGGACCAAGGGCAGCAAAGTTACAAGCATACACCACTACTTTTCTTTCATCTGGAGGAAAGATAAAAAACAGTAGGGTTAAGGAGATGGTAGACAGGCTGAGTTGCAAGTATGGAAAGGCTAATAAAAAAGACACATGGAAAAAAAGCCTTTGCCAGTTTGTTTTCACACATACTGCTGGACAGCTTTAACATGAGAGTACCCAGCTTACTGGGCAGATTATGAAGGAAGAAGCATCTGGCCACTTTAGGCTGGGGCTACGTGTCCATGTACTAATGGTAATTTAGATTTAATCTCACCTTTGATGAGGTACAAGCACATTGTTGATTCCTCCAAGCTTTGCATTTATCTTCAGACAAAGGTTGGACAGTGTTTGGGGTGAGGTTTTCACCACATTCTTTACCTGAACACACTGAGTGGCCATTCCTAGAAGAGTGTCACCAACCCGCTTTACTTCAGCTATAATAGAAGAACAAGATAGTGGTTCAATTACCCGAGCAGTCAGTGGTTCCCTCTGCTGTTTCTTACTTTTTCTACATGGTGCACTACTGTCCTTAAAGTTTTAGTGACAAAAAGCCCGTTCTTTGGCCGCATAAAAGTGCATCGAACAAGTACAACAAACCAATCTCCTAAAACCCCCTTTACACTGAAGACAGCGCCTGTTCTGTCCCGTGAAGCTCATAACCAGGCGTCCGCTTGCTGTACAGCTACTTAACACGTCTCGGTCTCCATTCCATACCATACACAGGTGTCTTTCCAGGCAAAATCACCACAATCAGCTGCAGCCCAACGTAAGTCAGCTTCAAGTGTTTGAACATGGGCTCCACGCTGTCGGCTCCCTGCGCGTACTTGCAGAAGCAGGGCTGGCCCTGGATCGGCATCCCCGCGTCCTTGGAGATCTTGCGCAGCTGGTCAGTAAAACTCCTGGAAATTAAATACACAGGGATTTGGCAAACGAGACTGCACGGGGTCTTTTTGCTGGTGTTTCGTTTTCCATACATTTGGGTGGAAAGTTCTGAGGTAGGTTCCCAAGCAATACTGCTGCTCTGATAAATTTCTACTTATTTCTCAAAATTATCTGACCCAATAATACAACTAGGATTTGTGCTGCACATTTCAGTAGTTCAAATTTCAAGTAATTTGAAGGACATGAAAAACATGGTGTATGCTCTCTGGGAGGCAGTTAAGGTTAAGATGACAGGCAAATAGTTCAGGGTTTGGAACAAAAGACTAGTCAGTTATTTGCAAAACCAGCAGAACAGAAGCAGAATGCCATCTCCAGAGCAGGAAACAGCCTCCGGGATAAGGAAATCAATCCTTCTCCTAACTTGTCCATTAGGTTATGAACTTTGCCATAGTCTCCTCCCAACTGTAAATACTTACGACATTGTGGAACTATTGTTTCTTCTTTTTACTGAGGGATGGATTAAAATTTGTACAAATATACTGCACAACAACTTTCAGAAACATGGGGGAAAACGAACCCAGAAATAGGTATCTCGAATAAAGAGGAAAATACTTACTTTAATAAGTCTTCCCTGCATTGTTTTTGAGGAGCAAAACAGGCAACAGCCCAAACTTTAATCTCAATGCCAGCATAGAACTGTTTCCCTCTCATGTCCCACACACCTTGGTTTGGTGTAGCCACAGTCTTGTTCTAGGTAAAAAATCAAAAGCAAGTTATAAAGAAAAGGTTGCTTCAGGTTGACTGCAGCAGAACAGCACTCATACGAATGCAAGTTTATAAGAAGCTTTAAGGAGCACTTAGATTTAACTCGTATCTTTACGAGACACCAGGAACTCACCCTGCCTCCATATTGCAGCATCGGCGCTGGTAAAACTCTGCCCGTTAATTCCGTCATCTCATTATGGACAACGATACCAAACTCCTTCAGATACGGATCAGGTCCACCGACCATACTGTTACTTTTCACCTGGTGACAAGAAAGTCCTTATGCAACTAAATGATGTTTCATGGGGCTCTACAATTCATACAGCAAATAGACTTCCTATTGGAACAAAGTCAGATTATGGAACTTCTGCAATTCTTGTGTGTGGGCTTTTTTTTGTTATTTTCTTATCATTGCATATGCTACAATGCTTCTGGAAGAGCCATATGAAGTGGCAAATGCAGACTGTCTGGAACACAGAACTTAGATTTTCTGCAAAAGCACAACTGAATCAGTTTCAACTATTTTCCATAAATCCAACCCCAAACTTACTAGTCTACTGATTTCTTCCTGCCGGTCTGGGGCAGATCTTGCAGTTGCTTTTATCATAGTCGACGTCTGATTGTCTGTTAGCTTCTTAATACATCTCTGGCCTGCCACAATGTTACAAACCTACACAGCAACAGAGTTAAAGGTGGCAAGAAATCCCGTAAGAACAGGCGCATCACAACCCAAGAGCAGCAAAGTTACAGTCTTACCTCAAGTGGTAAGTACGTGTGTTTCTGTTCCTGTCCTACTTGCAGACAGGGAAGGTGCGGATACTTTAGCTGCAGACTGTACTTCTGCTTAAAATACTGAGCTACTGTGCACTCCATTGCTTGCCCATTTTCCAGCTGCAGAGGAAACCTATAAAGGACATTTGTTCTGGTTAGGGGGGAAAAATGGGGAAAATCTATTCCAGAGTAGAAATGCATAAAACATTTCTTATTGATCTCTTCTTTATGAAGAGATTCTATAGACAATAAACTGAATTTAATCAGCGACAGCATAAATATTATAGTCCGTGATAACTAAGTTTAAAAGCCAGGCAACAGCTTTAAGTTTCCTATGCTGAAGGAAATAAAACAGTTCTCTAAATCCACCCTAATCCTCTACTTGACTAAAATGAAGCATTCTCTTCAAGTCACAAGGCTGCTTCACCTCTAAAATAAACTGTTCTTGCATAAGTAATATACCAAAAAGTCTCTAACCTCACAATCTTAAAAATCATTTTAAAAGGGCTGTAACATACGTCTGGTGGCTAGCTGGTCGCCGAGTAACATTGCAAACTCGGTATTTTCTCTTCATCTGGCCACAGTGGGTAACCTCTACTTTTAGACCTGAAAACCCAAGACAAGAGTCACCTAAATAAAACGAGACATGAGAGTCACCTTCAAGAAACATGAGAACAAAACGGAACAGGCCAGCTTCCAGAACGCCTGTGAATTTTCACTACAGTATTGCACTGACAGCTTTCCAGTATTTTGTGGCAGGCCTGTAAAACAGGCCTTTACCTCTGATTTCTTTGGTAAACTTGACACGTTGGGAGTCTGTAAGAGGTTTGGTTTGTTCATTGATGTTCTGAATGTCCAAGACCTCGCACATGAACTCAATGATAGGCTGGGCACGATAGAAAGCAGTTGCTGACACTAAGATTTAAACAAACAAATAAATAAATAAAAGAGCGAAAAAAGGAGGACATTTAATCTAGAAGCAGCAAGAACCCTGTTACACAGGGGAGACAGAGCTTCCTACGTACCGTCAATGTTGAGCATCATGTTCCACATGGCAGGCCTGACAGACTGGTGGAAACCAAACCAGACCTCCCTGCCGCCACCCAGAGGGTGATAATAACCTTCAGGAGGGGAGAAGAAGGAGCGACCCACGGGAGTGTACCTGAGCACATAAAAAATTCATACTCTCATCAATCCTTTCTAGCACACTTTTCTACATTCGTCCCTAAAGCGTCTAAAACCCCACATTTCTGCAGCGTCCTAGCACTGCTAGGGCCAACTTATGGCGAGCACACAAAAAACCCTTTGCAGACAGAGCAGTTTGAAAGGCCATAGTAAATTACTGTTAGAAACATGACCAGCACATACAAGTCCTGAGCTGAGATCAGATTTCCTTACTCTACTGCAAATTTGTAAGGCAGGCATTGAGTTACACAACAGCATCCCTCAGCTCTTCCACAGAAGAAGCAGGAGAATAGCAGCAAGTAATAACTAATGAAAATTCAAGACAGATATGAGACTAAACCAGAAAGAAGATACCAAAATTACCCACCTCATGGAGGGAAGATGCCGTGTGATGACGTCGAGTGCCTGTACTGAATCTTCAGGAACTTCATTCAAATGCCCTGCCAGGGCTTCCAGCAGCAGCTGGAGGCTGACGACTGACACCCACTGAATGGAGACTTTGAACGTCTGGTCCTTCCCCTCTCCTGGGAGCGTCACCTCCATATCCACCTGCCACAGGCAGAATACAGTTAAGGACAAAACTCTGGGACAGACTGAAGGCTACCACAGGGCTAAGCAGCATTGTGGGTTTCTCTTGGATATCCTTTGAATCTACATTCATGATGATTAGCTTGCATAATTCTCTTAAAATATTGCCATCAGTTAGTTTCCTTGGGATTTTGAAAGCTTGTAATTTGTTCATCTGAGGAAACTGCACTGAGGTACCTTTACGTGCAAATTTTTAGCAGTAATTAGTATGGTAGCATCCAAGTTCTGGAGAACTGTTAGCCACTTTTTAATGTCAGCCAGCTAACAGCAAGTTGATGTTCTGTGTTCTTAACATGAGAGCAAGAAACTCCTTTTGGTCGCAGGAAAAACCATTGGGAAATGCAAATTTCAGATTTTTTTTAGCACAGTACTTGGAATTATTCTCACACACCATTAACTCAAAGGGTAAACGTGAACTCATCCTATGTATTCCTCACGGCACTGTACCAGCAATAACCACATCCCTGGGAAGAAGAGGAAATGGGGATTATTTACATTTCGTGTCAGGACCCTCTCATACATACTTCAGTCTGTCAGAACACGGGTAGAACATCCCATAACATGCTGGGGAGCGTGGCCCAGGGCACTAAGGGCTAACACCACTGACTGGGCTGTCGGCAGCCCTTGTGCCGGCGGTTCTTGTGGAAAGAGAAGGTCCATCTCAGCAGCGCAGCCAAACCAGCGCACCGTATTTGTCACCTACAACTGCTTTATCATTTAGCAACAGAACACGTGCTGTAACAGAGGAGGAGCAAGTCTGCAAACTTCCCTGTGGATGAGAGACTGCCCTGGACTAGCTCACACTGTCACGGATGAGCTCCCTGACAAAAGGGCTGGGAACTGGACCCTTGAATGTGACAAGCTTCAGCAGAGGGTCTGGTTTCTCAGGGAAGTCTGACTGACGCTGCCTGTAATTTCCAAAGCTACACTAATACATGTAACCATAGCTTTGGTCTACGTCAATAAAAGAACACTTTTCAAACTACACAGTAGCATTTTTTTCCATAAAAACTTAGAATTGCTCTTAACAGCACTTACTCTATCCCGGCCAATAGGTAAGGGGTGTGCAGTGTACATATTCCTTTTCCCATCGTATCCAGGCTGCCGGTCACCAAATATCTGCATCTTGAAGTGTCTCACCATAGTATCCACCACTTCTCTAGAGAGGGATTTATTGAGTTAGGATGGAGCACAGGAAAATTCAGCAATGAACTTACACAATTTAAAATTCTGCATTCACACTTTCTTAAAGGAAATGGGTCTCAGTAACCACAAGGCACTAGACTACACCTAAGTTTTTAGCAGACACCAAAAGTCCCCTGCAGATTAAGGCACCAAACGTTCAACACGTGCAGGTGTCTCAGCTCCCATTAGTGTCAGCAGAGATACAGTCAACACAGGCAGCGGAATGAGCAGAGCTGCACAAGTACTGGGGCAAATACAAGCACTTATCCTAGGGATACTTGGGGTGTTTGATAGATTAAACTGACTCTACTGGAGAAATCCCAGGCATGGACACCTAGAAATGTTGGTGTCAATCTCCACGCTGAATTCCTTCCCCTCAGACATCTTTGCATAAACAGACTGTGGAACAATTATCGGGAATATTCACTTGTGGACTAGAGAATTAAAAAAAGCTTTCATTTAAGGCAAGAGTCTTCTTTATAATATATTTGTTAATGTCTTCTATATGGCAGTCCAATTGTAAAAATCTTAATAAAAATAAGGGGCAGGACAATAATATATCTCACTGAAAGATTGGGCAACTCCTAAGCACAGAACATATATAAACTGTCCTTTAGTAGTGGAAAAAAAAAATGAGGATGTACAGTTGCCTTAAACCAAGATATCTAAATGCTTTTCTATTAAAGGACTCATACCTGTTCACTCGTCGGGGACGCTTTTCTGGTTTGATATCTACATCATAGTGATAAACATCAATCTTGGGGATCTGAACCTGAAAATGATTGGCCAAGAGGCGAATGGGCTTCCCAACAGTTCCCAGGCCAGGGCGACGGGGCGGCTGGAAAAGGCTTGCTGGAGGCCCTATAAAAGTCAAATAAATTTATATAGGACAGAATTTATCACTCGCTGCAGTATCTTTTCAGGTGTACTTTAGTTGAAAGGGCTTCCTGAAGGGGCAGGAAAATCTCACGTAGTTTTCTGAGGCTGCAAGCAAAAGTGCTCCAAGCAGCTCACGGCCTCCAGGTACTGAACACCAGTGTGTTCCCTAAAGCACAGGGACGTGTTAGTGTTAAATTGCATTCTCAAAATGTCACTGATGTTTATGCATGACTGTAGTTCACAAATGAGATAGAACCCTATGATGGAATACAGCCCCTTACATATTCTTTTTTTTCTTATATATAAAATATAAATGTTTATGTATAGATTCCTACATCATAGTAGAAATAGCTGCACTTTTTCATTACAGACTTAAAGTTCAGAAGTTAATGAGAGTCTCCCTTGGCATACTCAGGAAATAACTCCCCGATTTTATCTGAAAATTGATATAATCTGGAAATGGAGGAAAGGATACATTTATGCTAAACTAAATTAAAAACATATTTCCATATAGACAAATACTATTTTGCCATTTCCCTTACATCATGAACATATCACTGCTCTTAACAGTGAAATGCTTTTCAGCTGGAACACACTTTTGACAAATTTCAAATTCTAATACAAACGAATGAAAAAAAGTTTAGGCTTGCTTCTAAGAAGAATAGTAAGGGTTCGAGAATAAAGACATGTTTAGTCTCTTGGCAAAGGTGGAGAAGGTAACATAACTCGGCAAAAATAACAGCTTCACACAAAGAGTTATAAAGAAACTACTAAAGTCTCGGGAAAGTACTCAAATGCAAGTCACTAATTTCCTCGAAGCACCAAGATCTGAGATATCTCATTAGCAAGATTAAACAGACCTTTAACAACGGCACAAAAAGCCACCCCAGCCCCAGCCGGCCCCGCACGGAGCGGTTGGGATCAGCGCGTTTCCTCGGCCCCGTCCGCATGTGCCGGGGCTCGGCACGGCGAACGCCGCTTCCCTCCTACCCACCAACAGCTTCTTGTTGCCAGCAACACTTGTTGGAGCAGCAAAGAGAAGGAAGTGGGAAAAAAAAAAGTACCAGAATGTCAGAACACACTAATAAAGCAATAATAAAACTTAGCAGGGTGAGGCTGCGTCAACCTGGCAGCGTCTGCTTAAATCAAGGGGAGAAGGGAGCAGACAGCAGGAGGAGGAATACGTTCACGTGTGCATAACTTCAGGGCGAGGAATAAACTGAACTAAACCCAAGACTAGAAATCCAGGGAGGGTTTTTTCATCCGCTGGCTACCAGCGTTATCAGTTAAAATGACAGGTTGAGGATACAACCCCCAGAATATCTTTAAGGGCCTGCAAGCAGACGCAGCCTGTTTGATGCCATTTTTCTGGTCACAGGGAGCACCGTGGCTCCTGGGCCTCCAGCATCCAGCAGGACACAGGCCCCCGGCTCCGCTCCCCGGGAATAACGGTCCTCAGGCAGGGAGAAGCTGCCCGAGCAGAGCTAAACCGGCCGGGGGGCGGTCAGGACTTTAAAAAGCTACGGCCCTCCAGACAGGCGTGAATCATCAAGGGCAACCAAAGTTTGCTGCGCTTATTTGGATACTGGGGAGATGATCCATTAATCCTGCGCTAATTAGTCTGAAGTAGTGCGGGCGCTGACCTCCTGCGAGAGATTAAATGACAACTATATTTACTCATTTTCCTTCCCCAGTATTGATAAATTTTGTAAACAGCCACGGGCAGCACCGACCTAGGCCAGTCTGGTCAAAAGGGGATAAAAGTTACAGCACTTTCCCTGAAGTCCTATAATAAAGAGCTTCAAGCGGGATGCACCATTTTCCCATTGGAAAAGCCAGGCTTCCCAGCAAGCGGCTCCGTTTTCAGCGCGACCGTGGCCTGCGCAGCCCGGCTGCCCTCGCCGCTGCGCTGCCTTCTCCCAGCGCGTGGATGGTGCCGTTTGCCCCGCAGCCAGTTGCTTCAGAGAGGAAGCAGCTTTAGAAAACGAAAAGAGGATCTGCTCCCCAAGGCCAGGGAGCCGAAACCCCGCGCCGGGCGCCGCCGAACCCTCCTGTTGCGCTTGGGAGCGGGGCGCCCCGTTACCGAGGGCAGACGCGCGAGCACCGGGGCCGAGACCTCCCCTTTGCAGGCGCAGGAGAGCGCCCGGACGAAATAACGCCGCTATTTAACCGCAGGC
>NW_010588303.1:3354-21533 GCF_000705375.1 Tinamus guttatus | reverse complement strand
CGCCGCCTTCAGCCCCGGGCCCGCTCGTGTTCCCCGAGGCGCCTCCCGGTCTGTGCTCCGCGCTGCCCCCGGAGGGGAGGTCCCCAGTCCCCAGGTGCTGTCATTGCCGCCGCCGCGGCAGGCCTTGCGGCGCGCCGAGTCCCGGTGTGCGTGCAGGCCCCCGTTCCAGCGCAGGAAAGGTCCCTGTGGCGCCATCTGCCTCCGTGTAAACACAAGCGCTGTGCGGGCTGTCCTGGGTGTGCGCGTTCCCGGGGAAAGGGCTCCCCGAGGTCTTGGAACAGGGTTGCAATCCAGGAGTTACCACTGCACGAGCAACACCGTCATGAGGACAATCCTTCTTTGCTTTGCAGCTCCACTTAGAGGGTTTGAAATCGGACTCGCAGACCTGTCCCGGTGGCGATTCCGACAGCGGCCAGGGCAGCTGCGAAACGAGCTCTCCTGGTCACCTCCACCGGGGGACAGCAGCCCTCGATGACCGAGGTCCGTGCCGTTTCCGTGCCGGGTGCCTGGAGGTGACGGGCGCCAGTAGTTCATTCTGCAAATAACTCTTTGTAAAGTGGCATTTATGTAATCTTTGATCTTCTGAAAGTCACGTACTTTTGTTAACCTGCATGAATCCAGACTGAGCCCGTGTGGTTGCTCAGAATGTAGGCAGAGAGAGACCTGCAGGCATCAAACAAACCTTGAGGTTCAAAAAGATAAATGGCATGTGAATATCTTTACTGCTTATTTTTCTTTCATGATTTTCTCAATCTACTTATTGTGGTTTTTTTTTAGTAATAGTAATTTACAAATAATAATTATTTGTGAATGGATTTTTTAGCTTTTATTTAAGTCTGAAAACCCATAACATCAATTTGGGTCAAATACATATTGCATGATGGAAAGGAAGTGGATTTTGAAAACTCAAATTCAAATTATTTTGCTATAGCTATTGAAATCTGTGAAATTTAACAGGTTTATATGTAGGTCTGTATTTAAGTGATTGCTTATAAATGGAGTTTACCTCTCTATAACGTGTATCTCTATATATATTGTCAGATTCAGAGGAAGAGATTTTTGTAAGTAAAAAAGCAAAAAGTAAAAGATTGCTTCAAGACAGTGAAAGTGAAGGTGAAGAAGAGAGCAGCTCTTTTAAAAAGAATGACACTCTGGGTGCAGTCTTGGAAAATGGGGAAGAAAAGGAGAATACTGCTGCCCAGAGGAACAAAACATCTCGTCGAGTTTGCCGAGGGCTGCTGGATAGTGATGACAGCGACGCTGAGGACCGCCTGCGTACTGAGAACTTTGAGAAAAGCAAGAAGTCTGGATTATCTGAGGATGAGCCAGGAGGGGAGAAACCCCTAAAATCTGTGAAAAAACACAGAAAAAAACCACATGATCTTGGAGAAGAGACAGCCAAAAAATCTGTAGGAAAATCAAGGAGGAGAAAGGAGAAGGAAAGAAGGGCTGAATCCATTAAAGAGCTGAAAAAAGGAAAGAAGCCTAGAGCAGAGGTATATATTTTTGAAAGAAAATCCCAAATGTTTCCCTAATTAATTTACATTTTCTATTTCTGCATTTGTTTACTGTGTTTCAGTGCTTCAGCATCTCTTTTGTGTGCATTACTATAGCAGATCTGGTGTCCACAGAGATCTATGGTTTTGTTGTATAAAGATGCTAGTTTTGCTTACAGAGAAAGTACAGATCCCAGCACTTGGGAAGTCGGGCAGGGCTGGTGATAATGGGTGTCCTGAGAAAGAAAAGGTTAAAGAGAGGAAAAGTGATAGGGGTCTGTGTTACTCTGGTAATTCCGTGGTCTTAAAAACGATGCGTTATGCTTTAGATTTTTTCCTCTCATTCGACTCATCAGCGTTAGTTAACTGACATCAGGATTTCTTTTTATCCCGGTGCAGTTATAAGGCTGCATCACAAGCTGGAAGCAGATCTCTAGACTTTGCCTGCAGTCTTAATTAATTTTAAAGACTGAAGAGGAACTTCTGAACTGAACAATGCAAATTCTTTTTTCTTAGGACAAGCAGGTAGATGGTGGGGAGAGGTATCCTTTCAATGACAGCGGATGTCTTCTTGATGACAAGGACCTTTTCGATAATGGCTTAGAAGAAGGGGAAAATAATTCCCTCCCAGAAGATGAGGAGTCACTAGAAGCAATACGAGCAGCAGTGAAAGACAAAATTAAGAAGAGAAAGGTAACATTGGATAGTAATATAAGGTTATTGACAGGAAGTATTTTACCTGAGTAGATACCAATTGTTTGGTTGGTTTGTTTGTTTGCTGCACTTTAACCAAAAGGAGAAAGTAGTTGTCTGCTGCTTGTTCTTGGGGAAAGACAAATGTTTTCTTGGAAAGATAACACTGCGGTAAAAATTGTGGAAATCTACCAGGAAAATTATGCACCATTTCTGTTTTAATGTTTATGATGAGCGGTGATGATACAGTGCAATGATTTGGGGCTGTTGACTTGTTTGCCCTTGGTAGTGCCTGTGTATCTCTTGAAATAAATAAATCTTCTCTCATGCCCTGTAGAACAAAGAGCTGTTTTCTGAGAGTGAAGGCTGCAAACGTGTGTTTGATGATGAGAATGAAGAACCAAAAAAGAAGGTAAAGCATTCATTTTTTAAAAAATAAAAATTGCCACTGTTTGTTAAATTGACTCTCCTTGACTGTTTATTGTGTGCTGTCCTTTTAGAACTGCCCTATTTTTGGCTGTTTGGGTGTTATTTTTCTTTTTAACTGGCTGCGTTAGTCTGACTCCCCCTCTTTGAAAGGGGGCGGGGGAAAATATGTAGAAAGTGTAGATGTAGACCCATGTTTTGCTCTGTGACTTCAGAGGCCCTTTTTTTTTTTCCCGTTTTCTCAAGGAGCGGAAAGCAGCCAGGTTAAGTAAAGAAGCTATTAAACAGCTACACAGCGAGACCCAACGACTCATTCGAGGTAAAAATTAAATTCTTTTAAGTAGAGGGATGCTATTAAGATATCCAAGGGGGAAATTGAAAGAAAGCATCTGATAAGTGAAAACTTGCTTTCACATAGCATGAATTATTCAGGGTTAAAGGCTGCAAGACCATTTTTAATCAAGGACCTGTTTAAAAGTAACCTTGTAATTAAGGGAAAAATCCTGCTGCAAACATAGAATCTCATTTGTGCCTATAAATTTGCCTTTAACTAGTGATGTAAAGTTAGTTAATATTTAGTAAGTTGGATGTAATAAAGTCCTACCATTCTAATATTAACACACAGTTCTTTTCCTAATGAATTCGGGGTATGTTGCAAATTCGTTCTTCAAGACTGTAGCTGTTGGAACTCTCCCCAACACCAGTGTTTGCTCTATTCCAAATTAAAGTTTACTACTTGTGCCTTTGCTGCAAAATACTTCTCAAGCTTCTTTGAACTTTGCAGTTACCAAATCAATGTATAGTATAATGTCTTTGATTACTTTTTTATTTTCTTTCACCTTCTTTCTCTGGTAGAGTCATCTTTGTCTCTCCCATATCATGTGCCTGAAACCAAAAGCATTCATGAATTCTTCAAGCGTAGACCTCGACCAATGTGCCAAGGAAATGCCATGTTATTGCTGAAGTAAGGACTTGAGCCTTTCTCTTTTTTTTTTTCATATTGTTTTATTTTAATATTTATTTTCTTTTAGAAATTGTTTTCTTTCTATCTGCTTTTGTTTGTTTTGTTGTTTGTTTTGCCTCTTCTCCCCATTGACAATAGCCATGCTAACAAATGATCTGTTTCCTTCTGCCTTTGTTAGGTCCACAAAGTATCAGGCCTCCCTAGATGAAGAAGCTGCAGGTACAAAGAACATGAGCTTGGACCACAAAGATGGGCAGGCAGGAGGTGATCAGCCAGCAGCTTGTGAAACCGAAACAGGCCTGGGCAGAGATGTTAATACCACCACGGACAAACTTCCTACTGGTGAGGGGGAGAACGTGACACAAGATTGTGCTGAAAAGCTCAGGCAGGGAGATGATGGTACCCGCGCAGTTAGGACTGTAGTAGCTGCTAATAATTCAGAAGAGCAACATTCTCCTGTCCAAAGCACTGACTGTAGCGAACAAAAGGAGAATGAAGTTCTCCTGGCAGCTGGGGAAAGTGCCCTTGAGCAAAGAGACAAAGTAGCACCAGAAGCAGCCCGTGGAGAACATGATCAGCAAATGGCACCTAGATTGGTGGCAGAGCCTGAAAAAGTGAGGAAATCCAAGCTGGATAAACTTCGAGAACTGGGGATAGACCTGTCCATCAAGCCAAGGATCTGCACCGACAATGAATCCTTCATAAACCTTGATGAATCTGGTTCAAATGAAGGTATGGTGGTTGTCACTTCCTGTGATATATTCACATCCTACTCTTGTTACAACTTTAATGCACATGGTGTTGCTTTTTTTTACTCTTGTAAATGCTATTAAATTAATTTTGAGACTTTATTAATGTGTATTTAAAGAATTGGAAGCCTTGAAAGCACGTTTCTTGAAGCACTCTCTTCAAACATCGAAATCTAAAGTTGAACGGACCGTAAACATGAACATTATTCGTAAGGAGACTACAGCTGAGGGAAAAGAGGAACTGAGAGCAGATGTGGTGCCAGCAGTATTAGTTACAGAAGGCCGAGACGAAGCAGTCCACACCAAGCCAGGTAGGTTTGGGAAGAGAAGTGGTAATGGCTGAACTTTAAAATACTGTCTGTTTTGTTTTAGGGTGGTTTTTTTTGGTTTTCTTTCCCCTCCCTCATCTCCCCCACTCCCCAGTCTGCCCCATGAAACACAGATGAAAGAATTTTTATCTCTAGATTTAGTATGTGTTTGTTCCTAGAGGGTAGACCTCTTAAATAGTATTGGTCATTGAACAGCAGGTTGCCCTACGGCAGATTTTTGCAACTGTGACAGACGGAAAAGAATTCAGAGAACCAATATTTTATAAAAACTTTTACAAACAGGTTCTCTTCCACCAACCCTTTGAAAATAACTCTCATATTCTTTCTTAATAGAAGTTTATATGTGTGTGTATATATATATTTGCAAACACACCATGTGCAATGTGACTGTCACATTAAAAGAAACAGATGATTTGGCTGGTACTATAGGCATGGATTATTTTTAGCTGCTCTTAATTATCTCATGTGCTGTAGCACATCTGCCCATGGCAATTGGAAGCTGTTGTTCCCCAAAGACACAGTGGAAAGGCAGACCCTGCTCATTCAGAGGACTGTGCCAGTGGCATTTATGGATAATGAGGAGTCTTGATTGTGTTGCCTCTCTAAAGGGAACCCACTGAAGTTAGGTGCTCTAGTTTTTTCAAGCTGCCAAATCAATTCATAAAAAGATATTTCAAAATAAGCTGTTTTTTAATTCCCCTTTTTTTGTGCTCATAGTTTTATTAAATTGGGTATTTAAATGCAATAAAGCTTTAAGGATTCATTGTAGTACATCTAATGCTTGTTCACATCTTTTTAGGTGAAAAGCTGCAAGCGTTGAAGGCTAAACTCCAAGAGGCCATGAAACTCCGCAGGACTGAGGAACGCCAAAAGCGGCAAGCCCTGTTTAAACTGGATAATGAAGACGTGTTGGAGGAAGAGGAGGAGGAGGAGGAAGAGATGACAGATGAGTCTGAGGAGGAGGAAGACGACGACAATCATGAGGTCAATTGGCAGCATTTTTGCATAAGATTTGTACACTATTGATGTTGGGGGAATTGCTGAATAGCTCTTAAGAGTATGAAGAATCGGTACAATTCGAATGGTTAGGATTTTGTTTCCATGTGTTAAAACTTTTCTTGTACCAGTATGCATGGAAGTAGACAGATCAAAGCAGTGAACACTTGACTGCAGAATTTCTCTTTGGAGAGGCAGAGGAAGATAATGAAGATTTAGAAGACAAACACATTGAGGACGGCGATAAAGAAACTGATAAAGAATCAATTGATGGAGAAAAGATGGATAAAACTGTGCACTGTGATTCTGTTCCCAAGCTACCTTCAACAGAGTCTACACTGATGCTGTTCAAAGACAGCTCCTCCAAAATGGGGTAAACGAATCCACCCTTAGAAATGGTGGTTAAGCAATTTTAAATCTAGTATACACTGTAGGTAACTTGGTTTTAGTGCGAGTATTAACATGCTTTACTATAAGCATATATATTTTTAAAATGCCTTATATGCATTTTTTCTATCCAGTTCCAATAGTTACATGTGCATTCGTATGTATTTTGCTAGAAAACCCAATGACACTTGCTATTATCATCAGAATTTGCTATTTACTGTGTACAGTTTTGTGTGTTACTGTGTTTTTTTTGCTGTTAGGTTTAATTATGCGAGGGAACTTTGTCTTGTATATATTAAGAAATATGTTTTATTTAATAAATTGCAGATACTCTCTTCCTGATGAGAAACTTGAAATAGAAGAAGGTGCAGACAAAGGACCTACCAAGTTGGGTAAAGTAGATCTACTGTCATAGCTATTATTTATTTCGAAAGGGGCACATACAGAAGCTTCTGATTGCAACTGCAGAAGAGTATCTGAATGTTTTACTGGACCACAGGTGAAACTGGGTAACAAATATGATGCTTCTGCAAAAAGGCAGATATTTGGAGTTGCATTAGTATGAATTTCAGACTAGAAAACTCTGATATGGTGCTAGGGGTCTCAATAGAAATGTTGCCTTCAGTTTTGGCATTGCATTTTGGTTAGATGTAGACACCCTGCATGATAGATGAGCAGAATATAGCTTTGAAAGGAGTTAATTCCTTTTGCCTAGAAAGAAGACCAGGGGAAACAACGTTAGAAGATGTCATGAAGAAACAGTAAATACCTGTTTCTCATCCTGCTGCATATATTACAGAAAGAATTTAATTCATTTGTGGTTTGCTTAGAAACTGGGAAGTCTTTCTATTAACTTAAGCATTATATTAAAATATTTGTTTTCTTTTCAGAAGATGATGATTCATTTTCTCTGCCAACACCGGCAAAAGATAACAGCCATAACAGCAGCTTCGAGCTGATCGGCTCCATGATTCCGTCCTATCAGCCCTGCAACAAACAGATGTCACGTGGAGGGAACATTTTATCTGCAGCAGGAGGTTTCAGGTCGCCCTCCCCAGGTTTTTTCAAAACAAGCTTCATCAGCTCTGCTTCCAAGGTAAGATTCTCAGTCCTACTAAAGCCTTATGCTAACACAAAGGATGATGAATAGGTGTATTTAATTTTGCCATGTATGTTCTGAAGTCTGTTTGTTGTATATATTTTTAAGTATACACACATGGACTATGCAATAGCTGAAATGTTTTATCTAGTTTTTGCTTTTGATTTCTAGGGTTGCAAAGCAAATAATTTCTGTGTTTTTTACATTCCCTTGTACAGAGCTCAGGAAAGATGTCTGAGCCCTCTCTTCCCATAGAAGATTCCCAGGACCTCTATAATGCCTCTCCTGAGCCCAAGAGTTTATTTCCAGGACCTGGAGGGTCACAATTTCAATTTTCTCTGGAAGATGACACTCAGAGCCAGCTGCTTGATGCAGATGGGTAAGTTACAGGTGTAAAGGATGGCATTTTCTGTCCTTTAACTGAAATAGGACATATAGATTAGCACTTGAGATTTAAAGGAATTCTTCTAGGTTATGTAGAGCAGTCGTAGAGTAAAAAGCTTATGTTCTTTTGTGCTTTGGTAACACTTTCAAGATGTGTTAATTAAACGTATCGGTGGCAGTTATTCAAAAAGATAGAAGTGAATCTGAAATGAGATGTGAGTGTGGAACCCCATAATGTTGCTTGTACAATAATCATATCATGGGAAGTTTTCTGGAGAAAAGCTCTGCTAATGGTCAAAAAATATTCTTGTATGGGTTTTTCTAATCAAAGACTTCTTTTTTTCCCCAGGTTTTTGAATGTTGGACAACATAGGAATAAATATCAGTCGTCAAAACATCAGCTGACTCTAGCCAGTATGGATGAGAATGCAATGGATGCCAACATGGATGAGTTATTGGATTTGTGTTCGGGTCAGTTTAGCAGTCAAACTGAACACGTGCCAGATGCAAACAGCAACAAAAAGCAGAACATGGAAGAACTACTCAATCTTTGTTCAGGAAAATTTGTATCTCAGAGTACGTCCTGAAATCCTCTTCCTAACCTTGCTGAACACCTGACCTTTAGCTTTACACTAGCATATTCTTTTAGTTCTGGGCTCTAATGCATAATTTGGAACTTCTGAGAACTTTGAGAGCTTCTAACAATTTGCCACCTTCATAAGTGCATATTAACCTGTCATTTCTAAGATGCTTTCAGATGTTCTAGGAACTCTAAGATCTCTGTCTAAAAAGTTGCCCTCTTGTTCCTTTTTTGTAGCAGGTTCTCCAACATGGGCATCTTCAGTGTCTTCTAAGGCTGGAAAAGACAGTGACGTGGAAGATCCAATGACAGAAGCTCTAGCACTTTGCTCAGGCTCCTTCCCAACAGACAGGTTAGTCTCTGCTGGTGAAACTGCAAAGGCATAAGGGTGTTTGACAGAGAGATAGAGAGGTTTAACAAAGGGGGAATGTTAAAGGAATCCAAGAGGAATCATGGAGAGAAGTAAATGCAGGAATTGATATTTGTCCCATGGTTCCTGCAAGGCAGGACTTGAGGACTTGAAACCTAGATTCTTAAAATCCTGTGAGCATTAAAGCTATAGAAGTGCCAGGGCTGGGAGAGCACAGCTCTTCAGACTGTTTCTTAGAGAGCTACCAGAGACTGATGCGATAGCTGCGGCCTTGCTATGACTTCCTGCAAAACTCTTGGCATTGCTCAAATGAAAACAGGTATTTCTTTCGTTATATTTTCCCATAGAGAAGAAGAAGAGGGACAAGAAGAAGAACTTGGTGAATTTCAGCTTGTGACGGATGACAATGCCTTTGATAGCGAAGAGGTAGGAGCTGATGGAACACCGTGGTTGCTGCAGCATTCCCACTGTGTTAAATGTGCAGATCACTTAAAATGTCTGCTTAATGTTCCAACATACTGGACGAAACGTCTTTGCTTAGCAAGGGCTTTGCAAAGCCTGTGATGTTTCAGTCCCTGTTTATTGATGGAAGGACAAAGAAGGCTGATATTTCAAGGCAGTCTACTTGCAGAAATTCCTGTGTTTCTGAAAATGTTTGTTTTTAACAGGATGAAGGAAGTGAGGATGGTGATGCTGAAGATGCAGAAATTAGTGATGAGGATGCTGAAGAAGCAGAAATTAGTGATGAAGAAGAACAAATATTGAGACGTAGACAGGGCGTTAAGAAAAAACTGTAAGTCTTTTTTCTTGAAAAGAATATCAATAGCATGAGAATTTTAATCTGTAGTTCTTCTCCCTACCCCAGCCTTAGTGGCTTAAACACAGGTGCTGCTTATGTGGCCGGATTTTGGTTTTATGCTTCAGTGCTGTTGGGCTGCATGAGCTTAACCATGTTACTAGAGGGCTGTAGAGGAGCTAGTAACATTTAAAATGGAAAGCAAAAGGCTAGGATGAAAGCAGTGCAATGCCTTTGGGTTGGAAGGGAGGAGTGTTGCCCTCATTCCTTACATTTTAAGGTCTTCTTTTCTTGTAAGTGAAACATCTAGTTGGCAGCTGTCATCTTCACCTTGGTAGGCAACTGGCAAGAAATTTGGGGGATGGGAATAATCTAGATTATTGCTTGCTGGTAGGTTGTGCTTGTGAGTGTGCGAGAGCTTTAGTGTTAGTCCTTTCAAATACTGCAGGTGAATCCTTGTTTCTCTTCTGTGATACATGCTCATATTTATCTCTTGCTTTCAGAAGATTTGTGTGGTGATTACAAGTCTGCCAAAGTAAACTCTTTTAATGTTCTTTTATAGAAAACTACAGGATTTCATGGAAGATGAGGCAGAGCTGTCAGGGAGTGATGTGGGAAGTGAGGATGAGTATGATGGTGAAGACCTGAACGAATATGAAGAAGACGTTATCGATGAGGAACTCCCTACTGATGCGGAATTAGAAAATCAAGTGCAGAAATTACACATGTCAGTGACAGTATTAATGTGCATTTATGTGTGTGAAGGGGCTCTTGGGTATAATTCGGACTAACCCCCATTTTTTCCTGTGTTTTAATAGGAAGGCAATGCTTGATGATGACAAGCGTCAGCTACGTTTGTACCAAGAGATGTACCTCCTTGATGGGGACCTGCACAGCGATGGCCCTGGCAGAACGAGGAGATTCAGATGGAAGAACATAGGTGCCTTTCTGCTCTGTAGTCAGTAAACGGGGGTGAGACTTTGCTAAGGGCCATGGCACACAAGGTGGAAACCTGCAAAGTAGGGACTGAATGTTTCCTTTGGAAATAAGTGTTATTGCGTTTTTCCATAGCAAGAAGGGTACTTCTCTGTGCTTAAATCTGGGCAAATGGTTCTAATCTTGTCATATGGTGCTCCCCAATGCTTTCTGTAGGTGCCTTTCCACTGGTCTTTTGTCTCTTGTTTTGCCAGATGTTCTGGTTCCATATGTCATCCATCTAAATGAGAGAAAGCATTCTGTGCGTAACCCCTTCTCAGATACGTTTTCCAAAATAGTTCAGAAAAAATAATTATTTTCTCTTCTTGTCTAGATGATGCTTCACAGATGGACTTGTTTCAGAGAGATTCAGACAACGATGATGAAAATGAAGAGCTTGATGAGACAGAGGCAAAGTGGAGGAAGGAGCGATTTGAGCGAGAACAGTGGCTTCGTGAGCAGGTAGCGGTTCGTTTCCAGGAAGGCATCTTGCTTCACCCTTCCCAATACCATTAGCAGATGTGCTCTTGTTAGTGTGTTGAGTTAAAATCCAGGAAAAAATACTGTTCATAAATTTGTGTTGAAAACATGAACAAAGGCATGTTTAGTACTTTAAAGATCCCAGTACAAGAAACCCATTCTAACTTTGAGAGTGACGTTATTGGATGAATGTGATGTTGTTGTTCATTGACTGATAGATAGAATGAGGGTGATAAAGTATCTAATAAATTGCAATAAACTTTTTCAGTAGAAAATAAAAATGAATATTATATATATATAAATGAATGTTATGAAAGGGCTTGGTGTACTTGAGTTACTGAATGAAAAGGTCATTCTTAGTGTAAGCTTTTTCAGTTTAACAAAGTACCTTTTCTGCCACAGAAGGAAAAAAATGAAGAGGAGGAGGAAGTCGGTGAAGATAGCCAATTTATGAAACTAGCAAAAAAAGTAACTGCTAAGTCCCTACAGAAGAAAGGTAAGTTTATTTCCTAATGAAGTATCAACCAAGTGAGAGAGAGACTAATTCCAGTGTTTGCTACTTACTCTCCAGCATCTATCAGTAGTATAGTCTGATGTGGAGTGTTTTTATTGTAGCATTTATTGTTGTTTGTCAATTCTGAGATCTTTAGTTTGATATAAAATTTACTTTGATGGAAAGTTATATTCTTTCACATGAAGTTCACAAACTGACATTCTCCTCTCTATCTCTGCTAGCAAGCCCTGTCGTAGTAATGCAAGAAACAAAATTGTTGCCCACAAACCCGTTTGAAGCATTCAGACCTGCCAGTGATGTCCAGGTTGGTAATGGCTTTGAAGAATGCTATTTCCATACTGCATTTATAGAATGTGTCTAAGTCAGCTAATTCTGGATTCTGGCCAGCAGTGCTTTGTATGGTAGTGATAAAATACCCAGTAGAATGTTGCTAGGAGGTAGTCTTTTCTATAAAGTATCCTGCTAAAAGAGTTGTCATGGTTGGTGGTGTGGCCTAATGCAGCATTTCTTTGTTTTTCAGCTGAAAAATGGGTCTCTCTTGAACAGACCTAAAGCTGTACTTCAGAAACTAGCAGCAATGTCAGAACTTAATCCAAATGCCCCTCGAAATTCAAGGAATTTTGTCTTTCACACACTTTCTCCAGACAAGAGTGAAGAGGCAAAGGAGAAGTCAAAACTTCAGGTAAAGGTTTATGCGGGCATGTATGTCAGTTGTGTAACATTTTGCTATGTTCTAGACTGCTGGCTGATGATTATGCAGTTCTTATCAAATTATTTAAGTGTATTGATGTTAGACATTGCCAAGCAGTCAGCAGCATTGGCATCTTAAATATTTTCAGTTATGTTCAGTTGTGCAAGTATGTGTTCTCACATGAAATATGTACATTCATAACTCAGAATTTAAAGTGTTTGGAGATTTTTCTATTTACTAATGCATCCTTCTCCTTTATAGGTGAAGAAGAGAGGTTCTACTGCAGTAGCAACATCCCTGGCCAAGCGGCCCAGGACTGACAGCACAGCACAAATGAGTAAAAGTCGGAGCATATTCCAGTTCTTGGAGAGCTGAATAGTTTTGTTTAGGGCCAGAAGTTACATCTTGTCTCTTTGCCAGGTGCAGTTTGGTTTGCAGATCTCTACCAACAATCATCCAGGGGGGAGAGCTATTGCTACGCATTCTTCCCTCTGTTTCCACTTAGCAAGTTTCAGTAATCTCCAGGCAATGGTCTTGATTACTCCCTTTAGTCTTTCTCAGTGTTCCATGGCGAACAGGAGAGCACGAGATCCACGCTTGGATTGGAATGAAATGCTAACTTGATCTGAACCCAAGCATTAAGGAAACTTACACTACTATATACTGTCCTCACAACCTCAAATGCTGCAAAAATACCCAATCATTACTGGAAATACCATCCCTGTGATAGGGGTGATGCAGAGATGCTGCAGTTGGTTTAAAGCACAGATGGAGGAGGTAGTCCTGCAATTCTGAATAAGAAACAAGTAGTGCTAAATACAGCAGGACCTACGTGTATTCCCTTCAATGTCTTATTTTCTCTATCAGTAAGCATTTACTACCTTGGTGTCTTGAGACATTCTAGTGTACATTTTAAGTACATAGTTTAAGGAAAAAACCCCAAATCCCCAGTATTTTATGAGGCAGTGTGATAGGGTTCTTTCCAAGTTTGTATTGCTGTTTATCTAGTCACATCTATGAACGTGTGTGGAGAGGGACGAATGTGAATAGCAGATGTAGGAGAGGAAAAGGAGATGTGCAGGGATTTTTGTTGGGTTTTGGAGTTGTTTTGAACAACTGAAGACCATTAAATTATCTGTCCCCTTGTTTTTTAAGTGGTTATAGTTCTCCATGAGAAATGATCCATTTCTGCACAGCTAGTAATGAAAGGCCTTCCCTAGAATGAGGATATGAGATAATAAGGAACCATTATTCAGAACTCCTCTAGATTGTGTGGAAGAAACTTAGGATGTAATTAGAATATACAGCATCTCTGATCATACACTGAATATGTAAAAGTAGAGACTTTGTTATGGTAACACACTGGCTTGTTGTGTGGGACAAAACATCTCCTAAGACTTTATTTCAAATACTTGCTGTCGGAGAAGAATCTTGAAGTGTACATTTTGTAACATCATAAGCATACGCCTGGTGTGCTACATGTAAAATATTTTATTGTATATTATGTTTATAAAGAAATATGGTACTAACTGGAGTGCAATTTTACAATAAAATCTGTTTTTAATTTTGGGGACAGTTGGAATTAATTTACAAGATTTCACTCAAGTTGCGTACATGTGGTTTTTCAAAATGTTCATCTATCTGTATTTTCTGTGGCTTTTCTTCTTTTTGGTAGCAACAACGGAACCATTTGGTAGGAACAGCTGCAATAAAGCACAACACAAACTACTTCCCCATGCTTATTGGAGGGTAAATTCTCGAGTTCTCAAGTCTTCCACTTGGGTTACATTTGCATAAAATTATTGGGCCATTTCGTTGTACTGCTCCTGTAGTTCCGTTTTTGCTAGCTCCTAGCCAAAGCATCCTTTAGCAGTGACTTGAGGTCTGCTTGCTGCTCTTTCTTGCATCTGACCTGGTAGCCTAGATGTGGCATCTCTGTCCAAGCCTTGAGAACGTGGTTTTTCAGAGCGCTGGAAATCCCTATTTCCCTTCGCACGTGGAGTTCCCTTGGCCCCTGCCCCGGCTGTGCCCGCGGGCCGGCGCTGCACGAGCAGAGGTAACGTGCACGTAAAGCCTCGCTGGCTGCTCTAAACGTACAAGTGCCCGGGTTTATTCCCAGCTGTGGCCATAGCTCTGCGCTTGCTGCGAGCTCTGTCCTGCTCTGAGCTGTGACCGCGCTACTGAGCAGGGAAATACTGGGACAGGGGCCTGAGATCTGAAATCCCGCAGGTAACAAGCTTGAGGGAAAGGGCTGAAAGGCCTTAACACTTTGAGAATTTCCACGTAAAACACTCTAAGTTTCTGTTTTATTTGTATTGCTGTAGAGTGGAAATAGATGAAGTTTGTCAAAGGCATTTTGTGCTTTTCAGTTTTGAACGTGTCTCTCCTTTAGAGGTGCAGTAGATTTTGCAAGACCCCAAGTCTCGCCCTAGGACAGCGTGGCTGGGAAAACGGGAACCCGCGAGCGGGGCAGGAGCGCCCAGGACGTGGCACTCGGCTGTAAGTATTTACCAAACACAGTGCTTGGACCATCCAAACCTGTTCTTAATTCCTTCTAGTAATTCTAATAATTAGCATATCTGCATTTGGGGCTTTTGCAAAATTGTTTCCCTGTTTTGGGTTTTTTTTTTTAGGGAAGTGAATGAAGGAGGAAAAGTCTCTTATCAGCAATCTTTTAAAGGGTGACTTAATTGAAAGTAAATTACTGAATATCCAGTTAATTCTGTATCTAAGCAAATGTTTGTACTGATTTGTAAATTATACTAATTCAGCACAGGTTTACAAGAAAAAAATCAAAAGTTGCAACATTCAGCTTCTCAATTTTGCTGTGAACTCCTGCCACTAGAGAGCAGTATTAGAATGTCCTTCCCCTCGGAACAGGACAAGGATGTGTAATCAAAGCTTGAAATTCCCTCTGAATCACAGAGAGATGGTTATACTTTTCTATGCTCTGCACAACTGCAAAGGACTAGATGCAGATTAGCCTCTTCTTTAATTGGACACACTTTTTGCCTGCAAAGGTAGTGGGTTTAGAGGCTTTCACAGGGAATAGCTGTGGAGGTCTGTCTGCCCTCGTGGTCCCCGTGGCCTGAGTGCAGGATGTGGTAGCCCGGTACAAGGACGGCATTTGTTCTGCCTTCCCCCAGAGGGGAGCTTCTACCCAGGAAAAACATGGTTTGCTTGTTCCAGAGCAAATTGCCCTAAGCAGAAAAATAGTATCAGGCCTGAAGAGCTTGGAATTTGAAATAAAGAGAATGAGAAGATTTCTGGGTATTATTGCTCCACTTACCCACTCACCCCCACTTAAAAACAAAAAAAAGAAACAAAACAAGAAGCCTTCCTGGAGCTCAGAGCCTGCACAAGGCTGCTGTCGAGCCCCTCGGTTACGCGTTCCATGCAGCACTTCGGCTCTCCTACAGAACCTGAAATCCTGTTTTCAGGAGGGGTTGTGCCATCCTCTGAGATGCTGCTGCTCCTTGTGCCGGCCGCCGCGGTGCCAGCAGGGACAATGGGGTTGTAGTTTTGGCCCTGGTCCTTCTCCGTGCTCCGCTCCGCACCGCCCCGTCTAGCACATTAACTCCGCTTTGGCTTCTCATTCTCAGGTATTGATTCAGGTCGCCCCTCCTGGCACTGAGATGAAGCAGTTGTGCTAAAAGGGGGAAAAATCTCCCTCCCGTCTGCGGCAGTGAGTGCTGGGAGCTGCCGCGGGCCGGGCGAGCACGGAGAGGTCGGCTGGTGGTTTCGGAAGGGTGAAGGGCTGGCGGCGATGGTGCCACCCTGCGTGCTGCTTCCCCCTGGCAGGGAGAGCCCCGAGCCCCTCTTTGGGATGTTCCCTCTATCCCTGCGTGAGGCTTAAAGCCAGCGTTTTAATGCCAGTTCTCACAGTCTACAGGCCACGCGTCCCCACGCCTCAGGGTCCCCTTCAGAAGGGACAGGGCCTGGTGCTTCCTGCACCACGGGAGCCGGGATGCAGGGCGTGCTGTTAAGCACAGGCTATTCCCTTGCCGGCGGAATCAGCTCTTAGGAGCATAAATTGTAGGAGCGAAATCTAAAAAGAGCTCATAAGCAAAGAGAAGGGATGGTCTTTGGTCGATGTTAAAGGTTAACATTGCAGACACGTTTATAATCATAGCTTTCTCAACCACACAGCTCCTCAGGGGTTCAAGGCAGCCACTGAATTATATTCTCTTTTCCGTTTTTTTTTTTTTTTTTTTTTTTTCCTTTTTTGCCAAGAGACTGAAAGGGGGAGAGAAAAAAAACTATTTGTTTGTCTTGTCTAATTTAATTTATGTTATTTATCAAACAGACAGGTTATTTGGGAAACCAGATGGACCCAGGCTAAAATCATCTGTATTTCCAACATGTGAAAAATTATGTCAGAGTGGACACATGAAAAGGAGGGTGCTGTATGTTTTGTGTGTGTTTATCACATGCGCTTCTGAACCTCATCTGTCCTGGATCTTTAATCAGTTGTCCCAGCCCCAAGATGAGGGTTAAAGGACAAGAAGACCCTCAGGGCATCCAGGCAAGTGCGATTGGGGACAGTATCTTCTAAAACAGCCATGTCACAATTATTTAGCCTCTCTGGCTTTCAGCCCTCCCATTAGCTGGTGCATCCTTTCTCTGGGAGTGATGAATGGGGCATATTTTTGGACCCATGAAATATGTCTTTAGCATGGGTTTGTTTCTGGGACTGAGCTGGTGACATTATCAGCATCTGTCTCTCTTCCTTCAGGTTCTTTATTATCAGAAAAGAAAACATGAAAAATATAAAGCTGAAGGAATAGGGGGTGGGGGAAAATGGCTACAGTTAAATTGAGCAAAATAATGCTCTCTGAAACTTGCAGCAGGGCTGGGCTTATTAGATGCCTTGTGAAGCAAAAGTTTCATTATTAACTATTAGTCATTAATATTAATTATAATATTACATGTGTTCTTTGTGGACAGATGTTCAGACCTTGGGGTTTATTATTTTCTCCTGTATCATCCAGAAGCCCGATTTACTACAAACTCCAGCTATGCTTCTCCAAACTGCAGCAATCCAAACCCGCTCTAATTAAAGAAAATAATATGAAAGATTGCAGTGCAAAGAGGAGGGGTGAAAGGCAAATCCTATGGCTTTGCAAGGGCTTCATTTTGTTTTTAGCTAGTATATGTTTTTCTCTGCTCCTTAAGGCTGTGTTTATGCAACGCGCTCTGTGCTGCTTCCCTTGCAGGGTGCCGTCGCGTCTCCCCATTTCGTGGTGCTGGAGGAGCCGCAGCAGGACGGCCGCCTGCCCTGGGGGACGTCGCACGTGGCCCCACTTGTGTCCTCGTGCACTGGCGGTCCCAGCTTCCCGAGGAGAGCGGGAGAGCCCGGAGACAGCAGGTAAACACCCCAGGCTCTGGACGGGGGCTGGTCCCTGGGTCCCAGCTCACCCCCTGTGCTCCCTGCGCCTCTGTTTTCCTCGCCGCGCCGCCCCGCACCGCGCTCACCCACGAGGTCCTGGCCGCAGGGCAGCGGGGTTGGCGCGCGCCGGTCCCTTCCCGCAGCGCCTGCTTTCCCCTGGCCCCGGTTAGGGCAGACCCGCTTCTGCCATGGGAGCATCACCGATCGCCGCGGCGCTAGCGCCACGTTCCCGTTTGCTCAGGATATTGATGGGTGCTATTTCCACATTCCTGTTTTACATTAAGCCTGAAAGGGAGCTTTGAGAAACCAGGAAAGGCGGCCTTGGCTTTGCCCTTTCCCGGGATGCCATTCCCAGGCCGCATTGTGCCAGGGGAGCCCCACAAGTTGTTCCGGAGGCTCCCGCGGAGGCTCCCGGCTGGCCGCTGCCCAGGGAGGCTCCACGAGGGCTCCCGGTGGCGCCTGCGGCCCTCGGTGCCGCTGGGCCGCCCGGCCGCTCCGCGAGCACCATGAATAAATCATGGCTGCATTAAGGAGAAGCAGCTGCTTTTTCCCGTCTTTGGGGAGCTGGCACATGCTCGAACGCCGGGGCCCCCACGGAGACGCTCTGGAGCGTAGCAATTGATACACAGAGAGCCCCAAATCCTATTGAGCGCCGCTTTGCTGCACGAGCAGCCTCTGAACAGCTCATTCACTGCTCTTTTTGTGGCCGGGGTTAAGTGGTTAAGTGTGTGGGGACGCCATGAAAGGCCCCTACTCCATGAAAAGCAATATTTACATTGTAATCACCAAAGAACTGTTTAGGCAGTCAATAGCGGCTATAGAAGCGGCGCGGCCGGCGGAGCCGCGCGCCCGGCGCCCGGA
>NW_010588302.1:10518-22147 GCF_000705375.1 Tinamus guttatus | reverse complement strand
ATGTGATTAAACTTTTACTGAAGTGATATTTGACTGATAAAAAGATTTAGATCATTTTTTTTCTATTTTCTGACCTGGAAAAGAAGACAAAAATCTTCCCATAGAAAGACACAAACATCATTACACATACAAAATCCTTAGCTCACTTCATTGGCTGACTCGCTGGTGCTCTTCAGTTAAAGAAATTTCCCCTAAGTTTCCTTAATGCTGATGTAACCATTCAGAAAATCCCTCTAGCCTTTTGGTAAATTCGTAGGCTCCACAGGAGCTGCCACATTCAATCCTTACTGTTCCACAGTACTCAGATTCTTGGTTTTCTCCTTAGTTATAAGATCCAGGTGCTACATCTGCAGGGCACGCACAGTGCTGCGTGACAGAAGGTGGAAGGAAACGCTGCCCAACCACGTGCACAACCTGGAATTCTCAAACACCACCGGTTACTAGTACTGTACTGTCCTGCAGGCATATTAAAAATCAAGGCTCTGAATTAATGGGGCAGATGCTTGAAGATGCTTTTGATAACAAAAGATAACAAAAACAATGACAATGAAGTTTAAAACTTTACACAAACTTTCTTTAGAAAACAAATATATTTCAAGAAGCAGCAACATAAGCTTGTTTTATTCTTTCAGGGTGATGAGAAGAAATAAAATCATCTCTTTAAATGAAAACAGCTTTTCTTCTCTCCGGATGTTAGATGAATTGTGAGTTGATTTCTTCTCTTATTTATAGAAATGACAAAGATTTATAATTTAGAATTGTGTGTTTTGTGTGTTTACTGTGAGTTCTGTTTCTTATAATCGGAAGATATCATCCATCCACAGTTTTATTCCAAATATTTAAGGAAGAAGAAATAGCCAATAAAATACATACTCAGTGTGTCAAATACTATTGCTCTTTTGCTCATAAGACTGTTATGCTTCCTGAATAAAGTTGTATTAATCGAGTGTCACTCTGCAGTTGTTGGCACCTTCACTATTTTTAAACAAGCCTGTGGTTGCAGTCAGATGGAGACCTCTACTCCTCTCTCTCCAAAGTTATTAAGATCTTCCAAGTTCAGTGAAAACAAGCAGCAAGACAGAGAAAAGAATTAAGGAGAAGGTGCAGTGCTGGCCAACCCACATGAGACGTGAGGGGAATTTTCCAGGTTCTTGAAGCCCTAGTTAAAAACATTTTTCCTTCTTTTAGATGTAAATACAATAATAAAAAAATATTCATCTAATTACCTATCTGAACTAACCAGGTAAAGAGGGCTCTGATGGATCATGTTTTTCCATCTGCTGTTTTAACATTATTTAATAGCCCAAGTTTCTGGTAACCTCTGTAACAACGTAATAGTCTACTTGGTAAATGGGATGAAAATCTCTCTTGAAATTATAAAACTTTTCTGTATAACTATTGAATCTACTAAAAACTTACTATATCCCACCTATGGCTGTTTCCACAGAGACCTGGCTAACAACAAGATTGAATCACTTCCTCCATATATATTTAAGGATTTAAAGGAGCTTTCACAACTGTAAGGGTTTTATTATTATTATATGTCATTATTCATTCAATATGATGTTTTCAGTCATAAATGCCTGGAAGGAAAAAAGCATCTTTGCTCATTTAAGCTCTGCCTAAAAAATACTTATGTGAAATTCACTTTTATCTAAGGGAGCCTGCACGCTGAATCAGAACAAGGGTTTCTCTGCAGAATCCAGGAAGTCTGAGCTCTTTGTAGACAGAGCTGAAATGGTTAGCAATGAAAAGTTCCTAATGGGAAAATGTTCAACCTGGAGAGTCCGGCCCCAAATATGCACTTCTGGGGGAATAGGAAACGCAAGAAAGAGGAAAGAGTTGTAGTCTCTAAATAAAACAAAGTCCAAAAAGTTTAATTAATAAGTATTTCTATAGTCAAAAACCTAAAGTCGGTCTTTCTGCTGGTTTAGTAAGCCAAAGAACAGTAGGTGAATGTTGCTAATGCCCGTTCCGTGATCCCGTGCAGTAGCGCTGAAAGTGCAAATGGATCATGTTGTTTGACTTCACCTTAGAACAAGATGTAAAGAAAATGTACAAACATACTTATGTCCATGTTGCATTTACAGGAACCTTTCTTATAATCCAATTAAGAAAATACAGATGGACCAGTTTGATTTTCTAACTAAACTCAAATCCCTGTAAGTATCAAGTTTTTATGTACAAGAATCTTAGCCATATTTTCTTCATGATTAAGCAAATCTCTATAGAAGGATGTTAGTCATAATACCAGAATACTTTTTATAAAAAATTATATCTGAAATATTTTGTATTTATTGATGTTACTCAAGAACTTTAATCTGGAGAATAACTACTAACAATATTCAAATTTTTCTTCTTGAAATACCATCTCGTGTTGGAAATCATTCCAACGCAAAGAGATCATAAATCCGTCTTTACAAATGACAATCTATTCCATCATTACAGATAAAGACTAAAGCAAATTATGTGGTTGGTGCCAGATGACTGTACTACAGATAGATAAGTTATTACAATGCCAAATTCTATTATGTGGTTGGTGCCAGATGACTGTATCGCAGATAAGTTATTACAATGCCAAATTCAAAACTCATTTTCAACTTCACACAACTTGTATGTAGAACGTAAGGGCCACACAAAGCTCAACTGGGGCTATTAGTGCCAGGGACAGATAGCATTAGGATACCTAAAAACAGTAATTTGAAAGGAATTGGGTATATGCATAAGTCTGTTTGGGATATATTTCAGTTCTTACATAAACTGGTAATATAAATCAAGTCAAATCTAGCTGTCAGTTCAGAGAGGGGGGTCTTCCAAAAACCTTGCTGAAGAATGTAAAGGGAACTTGCAATGGGTGCACTCACACAGCAGCTCCGATGCAAATTCCATAATTCCCTAACAGTCGGGATGCAGCTTATATGTTAGTCATTATTTAATTGCCAAAAATCCATGCACTTGAGTGAAAAAGAGCTTCTATATATTTAAGATAATAAAATCAATAGATCTTGAGAGAAGATCTTTTCTAGGAAACAGAATGTCTTTATGTTCAGCACTCTGTTTATATCTGTGGCTTGTTTATTAGTTTGAAAAGACAGGAGTAGCCGGGGACAGCATTCCCCCAGATTTATTCCAATCCATAAGTAAAACAAACCAGTTTCCATGTTTAGGCCTTATTATTTTCTCCTAGCAAGACTGCCCATCAACCCAAATTTGTTTATTTGCATTCCATGTTACTCTAGTGCATACCATTGACCAGAAAACTTAAGTTGTAAAAGAACATGTACAGTTACGTGTTACTGATCTGACACTGCAGAGGAAATAATTGTGCAATTTTCCTTAATTAAACAAATTCTAAAATAAGCAAACCCACCTATATGGTGTGAGTAAGCCCTTGCACACAGTGTTGCCCATACCAGTTTCCTGCTGTTCTTGACACAATAAAAAGTGAATTCCTGCAGTGGCTTGTCTGTCTGGTAAGCGCTCTCTGGGATTAAAGAAAGAGGAGAAATGTGAAATATTGCTATTGCAACAAATGGTTATTTTTCCAGAGATGATGAAAGAACATCAGTAGATCAATACTTTGGAAGGGCAACATAATAATTGTATATTGTCCTGCTGAGAGCACTAAAAGAGCCTCCTTTGCGCTTTTGGCAGAACTGAGTTTATTGGAATTAAGTGCAATTCATTTTACTTAATTTTTGCTTCTATATAGATTTGCCTTTAAGTTTCAAAGGGATAACAGGTTAGATGCAGCTGAAGTTCATCTCTTCATACAATTATAGGAACACAATTATATGCTCAGTAAGCTTGTTGTGTTACTACTGAGTTTGTATTGCCTTTTTATTGAGAGTGTGTTGTTTACAGCAGCTTAGAGGGCATTGAGATTGGAAACATTCAGAGAAGAATGTTCAGACCGCTTAGAAACCTTTCCCACATGTAAGTAGTCTGCCTTCTTTGGTTTCAGTTGTACAATTTACAAAATACTGAACAATTAAAAACAAAAAAGTCTGAATCAAAAATCATCCAAATTGAAACTTCTTTCTTTTTCTCCCCCTCACAACTAGATACTTTAAGAAATTTCAGTACTGTGGATATGCCCCTCACGTGCGCAGCTGCAAGCCAAATACAGATGGGATTTCCTCCCTTGAGAACCTCTTAGCCAGCATTATCCAGAGAGTGTTTGTGTGGGTGGTATCCGCCGTCACTTGCTTTGGGAATATTTTCGTTATCTGCATGAGGCCTTACATCAGGTCGGAGAACAAGCTGCACGCCATCTCCATCATGTCCCTCTGCTGTGAGTATCCCAGCGGGACGCGGCGCGCTCGCAGGGAATGACAACGCGGAATGCTCTAGCTCGTGCACCGGGAAGTCTTCGTAGATGATGTCTCTGTTCAGAAACGATAACCAGGTGCTAAACTGCACCTTTCGTGCCTGATTTTGCTGCTGTGGACATCATGTCAAATTCCCACTTTGTTCAGTAAGAGGAGATAAAATTCCAAATTTTTCAAAGGACCATAAATCTAGATTTTACTATCTAATTGTGAATAAATTCTAATTCGTGTGTGTAAATATCGTTTGTGTTCAGATAGTTATACTTTTTTGCTTGAGCAAATAGTTGCGTGTGCAAATATAGCAAATCAATCACTCCCAGCTCTCCAATACTGAGACCTCTGCTTCTCAGTCCAGTCCTAAAATCAAGGCAGTCTTATGGATGAACTAACTGAGAGTGCAGTCAGGTGAAACCCAAGTGCCCTGTGTTTAATTCGTACACAAGGGGGTCTAAACTTACATTTTTCACTCATAAATTGATTTAGTTGCATTTTGAAAGGTAACTGACAACCACGTATAAAATAAAATGGCAGCATTCCTAAATAGAGCATGCCCATGATTTTGAAATTTTGTTGGCTTCTTTAGCCATCGGAACCAGAAGTCTGAATACCACTGAAAAATTCTAGCGAAAACATGTGAGAAGCCTCTGTTGAATATGTGAGAAGGTCTGTGTTGACAGCTCCTCTTTTCTTCCCGGGGCTAGTATGACACAAATGCTTATCAAGCCTTTTCTTAGACAGCTCATACAAAACAGCCTAGAGGATAAAAAGAGAAATTATGATATTCCAAGGTATTTAAAAAAGCAAGGAAGGCTTTTTGTCCTTCTAGTTGCAGAAGACTTGAAAATGAGAAGCAAATTCATCCCTAATGCTTAGAAATTAAACAAGTCTCCAAATTTATCATCTCTTAAGCTCATAATTTTTAAGCCCATGTTGTCATTTTCAAGGGGAATCAAGCATACGTCTGCACATGTAGGATCCTGAAGGATTTACACCAGTGACAGTCATTTTAATGCTCAGTGTGATCCCTGTGGTGTTATTCCGATGTGCCCAGGAGCTTCCCTTTGCCTCCTGCCTTTCACTACTGAGCTAATGGGAGAAGCGGGGTTGGTGTCTGCCAGGTTTGCCGAGTACCTTCAAGCCTTGCTAAAAGGTTATGCACGTTATTTTGGAAAACTGAATGTGGACAAATCAAAACTGACCTCTGAAGCTGGCAGTTTCTCTATTCAAAGCAAACTATCCGCAAGCTAAAAGGCAATGTCAAAAGAAGACCTGTTCAAAAAAGTGTCTTTTTTTTCTGTCTTTGACAGAAATACAAATACATAGATTTGAGCTTCTAAAAAGTAGTTTTGGAAACAAGTATGAAAGCAGAAAATCAGTCCAACAGATGAAAATTCAAAAGGAGAAAAAAAAAAGTTACAAAAAAGGAGAGAACTTTTATACTGCCTTAATTATAAATCTCAATAGCATTCTAACTATAATATTTATTTTATATCTATCTACTCATTAGCTGACAGCTGTAACTATACATTCATATGTACTTGTTTGTATGTCTGTTTTAATATACATATACACAAAGAGCATGGAAAATTCAGATGTGTAAATAATGATGTTAAGCACTATGCCCACAGGTGCTGACTGTCTGATGGGAATATATTTATTTGTGATTGGAGCTTTTGATCTAAAATATCGTGGAGAATACAACAAGCACGCTCAGTTATGGATGGACAGTATTCATTGTCAGTTGGTGGGATCGCTGGCTATTCTGTCTACAGAGGTGTCAGTTTTGCTATTGACTTACCTGACTTTGGAAAAATACATCTGCATAGTTTATCCTTTTAGGTGTTTGAAGCCCAGAAAATGCAGGACAATTTCTGTTTTGATTCTTATCTGGATAATTGGGTTTGCTGTTGCTTTTATCCCACTGAGCAATAAGGAATTTTTCAGGAACTACTATGGCACCAATGGCGTCTGTTTTCCTCTTCACTCAGAACAATCAGAAAGTTCAGGAAGTCAGATTTATTCTGTTGTCATTTTTTTAGGTAAGTTGTTTTCCTTCTTTACAACAATTACAGGTATAATGAGCCTAGTTTTTAAGACAAGACAGCTTTGTGTATGTGATGTCCACAATTCATATTTAGATGCTTCTATAGGCAGTTATAGACTTTTTCTAGCCTGAATATTTCATATTAGGTATTTACATATCTTGAAATCCATAAAGTGCTCAGAAAGTAGAAGTTAGATCCACCAAGCACCTGAGTAAATAGATTTTGTCAGAGAAGTAAAGAAATGTTAAGACTAGAGAGCTATATAATTTGGCTCTGATTAATGGCAGCCATTAATCAAGTGATGATAATTAAAATATATATTTTAGTAAAGTGTTCAGTGTTTTGAGTGAAGACACGCTCAGATTGGCCACTTAGTGGACTAACAGTTTGGACAAAAGATATCTCTAATGTTCCCCAATACACAAATAAGTGGCGTGTGGAATTGCTGTTATGTTTTCAAATAATAAAACTATTTTTAACTTCTCAAACAGGTGTAAATTTGGCAGCTTTCATCATCATTGTGTTTTCCTATGGGAGTATGTTCTACAGCGTTCACCAGACAGCTATTACGGCTACTGAAATTCGGAATCATATTAAAAAAGAAATGACTCTTGCTAAGCGTTTCTTCTTCATTGTATTTACTGATGCACTATGCTGGATACCCATTTTTATCTTGAAACTCCTTTCTCTACTTCAAGTAGACATACCAGGTATGTTCCTGCTTTTGTGCACTTTGAAGCCCATAATTCTTAATTTAGAAGAATAACTGAATGCATTGAACTATATTGCTACAGTGAAATGTACACTATGTATCTCTGTATAATCCACATACACACTATAATGAACTATATAGTCCATTATATTACTGCACTGGACTGTTAGTGTAAGCATCAGAGATTACTTACCTTCATTAGAGACAGCCAAGACAACAGATCTTGAAAGTCTGTCTAAGATACATATAAAATGTCCAAAATGTCCTGCTTGAAGTTGTTGGCTTTTAGCATTTCAGTCTTTTGGTGGTGCTGCTACCTGAGTATAGTTCAAGCACGACGACGCTTATAGTTGAAAATATCAGTTGTATAAGGCAGTTTTATCAAAGTATTTCCTTATGCTGTGAATAAATTCCTGCATGTGAATAGCCTTAATTTTAGCCTTCGTAGACTTAAAAGGTAAAAAATTAAACCTTATTTTTTCCATTTCTTTGTAGTAACAGGAAATGCTAGAAAAACAGACCCCTTAAGTAGGGCTTGTAAATGTTTTTGGAAAGAACATGTTAGTATGAACAGTGAACACAGACAACTGTGTGAATTTACCTATAGGTGTGTGCATATATATTTGTGTATATATATATATATGTGTGCGCACACACACACACGTTATCTCATACTTTGGTGAGAAAATGCTTGAGTTTTGGGGTTATCTTTTGAAATGTCTGACTTACACGAAAGTTATGAAATATCTGAGTTAGGATGATCATTCACAAAATATTTTCAGTAACACAAAGTCTTCAGAATGCTTTGTTGTGAAGTGATCCACTACCTGAAAGACTTGACTTTTAAAGACAGGATTGTGGGGGGAAAAACAGAAGCAATGTCTGTCCCACAGGTAATGAGCTGACTTACCTTCTGAGCAGGGAAAATGACACCCTGGGGTAGGCAGCAGAGGACAGGAAACCTTGGCATGGGAAGAAGGTAGGAAAGGGGGATACCAAGAGAGCAAGAGGAAAATAGGGCTGTGCACACCGCATGTTTCATCAGGAGTGGAGAACTCCCGGTGTAGACGAGCACAAACAACTCAGGGAAAAGGGATGAGAGGAGCTTTGGACAGGATCTAAGGGACACCGTTGTAATTATGATTAATTAGGGGAATGAGATCACAGGAAGAGAGAGGGAGCTAAGTGGATACAAACAGACGTGGGGCAAGTAAATGCAGCTTAGGGAATGCATAGGGAAATAGGGAGCCTTGTCACAGATGTCTTAAAAAAGTGGGAGGCAAATGGAACTGCTGGGAAAGTGGAAATCATCAGGATTTGCAGGGAGCCCTTGAAACACGGGAGGGCAGTACCTGTGAGGCCGTGGGAGGAGGGGGTTGTGACTGTCACAACAGTGTCAGAACGTGAACTGAGCCCAGCAGCGCCAGACCCCACACGCTTCTGGACTGCAACTTTTAAAAGGCAGCTGCACCCCCGCAGCGTGACGTGCTCCTGCTGACTGATGGGTACAACCACTGCTACATGTTACTGCCTTTTCTCTTTCTCCCCTCCCTCCTGAAGGTACCATAACTTCTTGGGTGGTGATCTTTATACTGCCAATAAACAGTGCTTTGAATCCTCTTCTCTACACTCTGACTACACGACCTTTCAAAGAAATGATTCATCAGGTCTGGCACAATTACAGACAAAGAAGATCCAAAAGAGGCAAAGGCAGTCAGAAAACATATGGTCCATCTTTCATTTGGGTAGAGATGTGGCCAGCGCATGAAATCAAACCAAAGCTTTCGAAGCCTGTTCTTTGTACAGACTCCTCTGAAGCATCAGTGACCACGCAGTCCAACCGACTGAACTCATGCCCATAACTACCCTGTGAACCTTCACGGGGACATGTGCACTGTTAGCTTCACCCATGTGCAGTTACTGCTTTGCAGCAATGAGGAAAAGAAAGGAGGGGACACAGAGACTCACCAGAACCAGAAGTCAGAGCAGGAAGAAGATCCATCAATGCACCTACTTGCAGGTAAAACTGATAGGAAAATAATTTCTGCATCTTGCAACAGTTCCTGCAAGCTCATCCTTGACCAAGATGAAAAGGCTGTCTTTAATCCCTCTTCCTCTCCAACAGCACTTGAGGAGTTTTAGTCTTAATATCTTAATAGGTATCCTGCCACCTAAGTCTTAATCACCTTGTGAATCTAGTTACATGCATTATGGTTAACATAACTTAGAGAGCACAACATTCAGCACTTTTTTTTTCAGTATTACTGTACTCTCGGTGTTACAAAGGTAAAAGTCATTTTACCTTTTTTTCTGTGTACAAAGATGATTATTTTAGACTAGGTCTAAGGATCAGGTAGCAGCAGTTTCTTCACGTATATTTACTCAAGAGTGCATTTTTCCATTACAAATGACCCTGACTTCCTTATGCCTCATCTAATACTGCACTCTCAGTCCAGCAACCTAGAAGTCCAAGATAAGAAAAATGCCTCTTTTGCTGTGAGGATTTTAAAGATTTCTAAAGCAAAGCTAAAAGATACTTTGATGTTTGCACTTAACTTCTTAAATATGTAAGAAGTAGAATTCAAGTTTAGTGTGACTCACACTTTAAATGTTTACAGAATTTTGGAGTATCTTAAACATCTTGTTTCCACTGCTGTATGTTTTATTGAAATAAAGGATGATCTGCAGATCAAAGTGACTTCTTCTCCAAGTTGTTTAGCAAAATTTTAGGTTACTGGAAAAAAAAATGGCCAAGTGAAATCCTACAATAAAGATCGTCCTTTTGATTACCATTAAAGCTCAGCATACTCAGTGACCAAAACTGCTTTTTATAAAGAAACTAAGGACAGTTGTTCTTACTTTTACTTCTTTATTTATAGTTGTTTATGTATGTATTCAATGTGGGGGGGGGTTTGTTGGTTTCCTATGAGTAACCTTAGACTATCAGTTAATTCAAAACTTGATGCAACTTCTTTATTCTTTTGTTAACAAAACTACAGTTTGTCTTTTAAAAATCCTTCTACCACTGAAAATCAGGCTCACAACAAGTCATGGTACAGCCCCATTCTCCTGAAGCTTCCCATTGCATTTCAGTGTTATTTTTTCACAGTGGTTTGGTAGAGGTACAGACATTTCAATGCAGCATCATAGAATACATTTCTATTTACTACAGGTCAGTCATTTCTTCAGACCAAAAGGTCCTGCTTAATCTAGTGCCCACTGTAACATATTACTGCTTGAGGCAGGTCATACAACAAGCCAAAACCATAAGTTGCTGTCCTATAGATGTGAGAACACAGTTCACAGACTTTTCTCACTGAAAGAAGTTTGCACTAATACTTAAAAATAATCCACCCTAGCAGGAACTAAGACAAGTATATTTCCACTATACATACGTTTATGGTTCATGCATAAGGCACTTCATATTTATTATAAGAAGTCAGGTGTAACATTGTAATTATCCAAGCAATTCTTTGTAAAAGAAATGCAAGGAAGAAATAGATGAAGAAATATATTGCAATACTGCCTACAACAGTGAGATGGGGGATAGGGTGGCTTTATCTGTAGCACTTAAATAAGACCTCGTAAATAAGGATAGTGAGGTCTTACCATCCCATCCTCAACCTGAAGAAAGAGCGTGCATAGCAGGACAGAGAAGTTATTCTGACAGGCTTCTCTGGGGTTACCAGGACTTCTTCTAGCCCAGTGAAATGGTGATGTATCCTCATTGGATACCACTTTCCTACAACTGCTGAGTTCTAGAGGTACCTTACAAGTTACCTTTGTTTCCCTTATATTAGGGAAAAGGAAAGCTCTTTCATAGATGAGATTACCTGAGCACAAAGGAAGAGTCTTAAAAGTTACAATTGACTACTCCCCCTAAACAGTTATTTTACTCAGAGACGTATACATAGTATTCTTACACATACAAGTTATCAAGTATTTTCTAAAGAAGTCTCTTCTACCTCAAGGGGAGTAGTCGATGAAAAACAAGATAAACCCATCACATGAAACTGCTAAAAAAAAAACTTGTTTAAAAAACACTAGGCACAGCGTGCGGTAACACGTGGAGGTCTAACATGAGCATACAACCTGGTATGGCATGATCCCAGCCACGCTGCACTGTCACAAGGCAGGGCCAGCAGGAGGGAAGGGCTGCGGGTTGCCCCCCCTTTCAGCGGGCGGCAGCCGTTCCCGCGTTTTCCACCATGGCGCGGTTACTCGCTGGGCTTCAGGGAATCGTAGCCCTCCTTGAGCAGGTCCCGCCACGTTTTGAGAAACCTGGCGTTTTCCGAGCATTTGGTCGCAAGCTCCTCCACTTGGGCCGATACTGCAGACGTGGCCTCCAGGATCTTTGTCAGCGAGAAGGCGGCCTGGAGGGCAGAGCGAGAAGCTGGCGGGGGTCCCAACGCACCCGGAGACGACCCCGCCTTCCCCCTGCCCCGTTCTCCCGGTGCCGCGAGTCCCAGAGTCGTCGTTACAGCCCCGAGCCCGCTTCGCGCCGCCGCCTCACTCACGTCGCCGATCTGCATCTCCACCTC
>NW_010588301.1:43804-58017 GCF_000705375.1 Tinamus guttatus | reverse complement strand
AAAGGGAAGGTACTCAGTTTTTATTCCTAACTGGGTAATTTTTCTGTGACTTAAAAAGAAAAAAAGGAAAGGAAAAAAAAAAAAAAGGTAGTTTCTGCGTTCTTAGGCAAAAGAAATAACTTGACCAGTTGAAGAGCCATGACATTTAAATTTAAGCACTACAAGGTACCTTCTGTCTTTCAACCAAGGCTTATTTTCTAAATCAATCATTTCAATAACCAGACAGGAAGAACCATTAATTACTCCATTTGACCTCAACATTTATTAATAAAATAGAGGTATCGACTACATGTGTCATAGACAAAAGGGATAGATTTATCAGAAAACAGTATTTGTAAATGCAATGGTAAATGTGTTTCTCTCCCTTTTATTTGACTTGATTTCACTTCTGAGAGTTATTTATGCCTTTGTAACATGTCAGTGCAAGTACAAATAATGTTTTATATATATATATATATTTTATCAAAACTATATTTTAAAAAATGGAGAGCGGGGAAGATGACACACACCAAAAAAAGCTTGTGAACCCATGTTAAAGACTAAAAAGGAATGAACTGCATGACTATCATCATCGCCTAATGATAAAATATATCACAGGTTTTTGAAATAATAGTCTCCTTCTTGAAAGGCTGATAGTAATTAAAGGTGCGGAAATAAGGAAAAAAATTGATCAAGCACTATTGATTACATGAAATGTTGCCCAGTAACTGGGTTTTGTGCAAGTGTGGTATATTTTAGTCTAGATCATTTCATCTGGCAAGGCCTTAGCAAGAGCCTTGGAAGCCTTGAATCATCACAGAATCGCAGAATGGTTGAGGTGAGAAGGGACCTCCAAAGAGGTCTAGACAATTTTAAGACTAAAGTTAAAGTAAACATGTATTGTTTTCTGAACATTTACTGAAATGATTCAAATGTTTTCTTGAGAAACACTGTATACTTTTGACTAGAAATTGTATTTATGTTTCTTCTTCATTTCTTTTTGTTTGAGTATTAAACTTCGCAAAATTAACATTGTAGGGTAGGGTTTCTACGTGGCTTTAAGTAAGAGCTACAAATGCAGCATAAATTATTTTCTTAATTTAGCATCAGTTTCAAAGTCTTGCAAATTATCTTGTACCATTGACTCTTTCATTTTTCAGAATGATCAGGACTATTTCTAGCATTCCACGCCTGAGCAAGCTTCAATGTGTTTTAAAACATGTGAACAAGCTGAAACTACAGCTTGGAAAATACAATCCAATGAGCTTTTGCTCTTACTCACAAATGTGTGTTCCCTCAACATTCTTTCTTCAGCTGCCTTTTATAGATATATGGAAAAGTGTGGTCCATAGTGAGAATGTGTCCTTTTTTGTTATGTAAAAATTCAGATTGTCCAACTTACACTTTTAAAAGATTTTTAAGATGTTTTATAGTCATTTTCCTGTAAAAGATTTGCTAAAACAAAATTGCCAGTGTGGTGTAGAATAAAGATCTCACCAGGTGCATTTGAGGTCAAACTCCTACGTGACTGTCATTCACAAGTAACAAGATTATCCCTGAAGAATGTTAATTAGAAGTGAGATAAAGATTACACAGACAAATTCTGAAAATGCTTCTCTACTGTAAGTTAACACAGCCGTGTTATTTATGTATCGTTTTGGTAAGTGCAGCTAGTGTACTTCACCCATACACTCAGCGACCTGATGAAAATTGGTTTTGATTGGGGGTGATAGGAAGGAGGAGATGGGAGTTTTTTGGTGTTTAAGTACGTCATCAATTGTACATTCATCAGGGTAGCATGTTTTTGATTTGAAAACATGTAAAAGATGCACTGATGAAAATCAACACTCTAGTCTTTGTAGCTTACTCAGGTGTGCCCTCTTAAACTGCACGTCTTATCTGGTATCAGTGGAAAGTCTATCTTGTGTTAGGGCACTTGTGTTAGCAGGTTCCTGCTTGGTAATATATTGATGAGCTTCACCTAACTTGTAAAATATCATTAAAGGTAGTAAAGTGTTTTTGCTGTGAGTGGCAAAGTACTGACTTTGAACAGACCAAATATGATTTCCTTCCCACCACTGTGAAGAAGGTCGGTTCCGAGTTTCCCCTGGCAGCGCTGCGCGCAGGTCCGGCGCACATTTCCGGGCCTGCCAGGTCCCCAGTAACGCCTGGTGTCGGGCCAGCGGCCGCTCCCGGTGCTTCAAGGCCTGGATGCTTATGGTTTCATGCCAACAGAGAGTTGCAGAAGTGGAAAGATCATTTGAACTTTCAAAATAGTAAGTATGGCCAAAAATAATGAGAAATAAGAAGGGCTTTAATCATAATTTTTTTAGGCTGTACCTTTGATAGTAATGCAAATTACCTAAAGTAAATGTTGAAGTAATGTGATGGGCTGATATGGTAGAAAGAACTACTTGGACAAATTCCACTAGGCAGAAAAATATATGTTAAAGGATTGCTTCTTCCATTCACTGCTGTCATATACAGAATGATAACTATGGATAGAAAAAATATATTTAAGTGCTATTATTGGATATGTTTAGAAAGTAGTGGTGATTATTGGTGGGACTATGGGAAGGATTGCACGTGGAAAAAAAAAATGAGGATGATGTGAAAGTTATTTGGCATATTGTGGCCAAGGATTAGAAGCACCAGTTTCTCAGGGAAGCCTTTGAGACATTTTGCTATGAACACGGTAGCTTGGTAGCTTGGTCTGTTTTATGCCTGAAGTTTGTCTGAGTTTACCTGAAATTATCATTACATAACCAGGAACTGCCACACATTATCAGATCTAGGTCAGGTCTGTGGTTCTAGCATGGCAGTACCACATTTCAGAAGAGGGTTAGAGATTTTTTTATTATTATTTTAACCATTGAATAATGTGTTAGAAATTTCTTCTCACTTTGGCTTAACAGTTGGCAGTAATTTATGTCTAAGTAGTATTATAATTCTTCCAAACGTACACTGTCATCCTAATGTGATTGTCAGTGTTCTTGTTATCTGCAACTAGTGGAAAATATCTTACCAGAGAAAGATTTAGATCTCTCATCTGAATTTTTCTAGCATCTGATATTTTTATGTAGCGACTTTTAATCTTACCATGCTTTAGTGATATTGTGTGCTAAGTATCAGTTGCATCCAGCTGTGCTTTCTCAGACAAGCTTTCTAGATCAGCAGAAAATACTGCCTAAATAAGTCAAATTATTCTTTCTTGTGGGAGAAAAAGTGTAGAATTGGTGTTCAAAGTGCAGTGTACTGTCAGAGCCTTTAGGATGGCTTTATGCACTGAAATAGTGTAGCTTGGTGTGCTGCGTTGCCAGCTTTTTTATGTGGAAGAAGAAAGGAACTCCTTACCAAAGCAAAAGAAGTGAAAATTCTTGGGGCAGAACCTCAACGCAGCTCTGATCCTGTAGGCCACTTAAAAGGGGCAAAAGAAATGGGAATTCCCCCCCCAACCCCATTAGATCACATCTGGAGAAATGCTTTGATTTGAAGGCACCTTGAAGTCTTAGATATATTCCGCATGCCTGAGGAAGGAACACACTGAAGAAGAGAGAAGTCACAGAGCAGAGCAGCTGGTGGCTTCAGTGCTTGGGCAGTTCCCTGCTGGTGGTAGGCCCAAAAGGAAGCAAAGCCAGTTGGCTCATACTTTGAAGTGGCTCTAGGGCTTCTCCGTGGACACCCATCATAGGCCCCTTTCCTTCACCACACACATGAGCAGAGATGTCTCTGGTGGTTTTAGGCTCTTGTTCTCAAAATAGAAAATTGATCCTCAGAAAGCACAAAAGAACTTTTGGGTTTGTTCAAAATTGAGACGGTTGCTTTCATTTAGACTTCACAAAACAACCTTTTATTGGCATTGTTTGCAAACATGCTACCTGAGAGAGATTGACCTCAGACCAACAAGACTACAGAACTCTGCTGCAAACCCTTCCGTAACCAGAAAGTCTCTGGCAAACTTTGGATACAGAAGATCGAAGCCAAGACAAAGAAACCATATTCAGCACGTGTTTTCTGTAACAGAGCTCAGTCGTCTTGGGAGTCACAGTCAGTGCACCAAACACCTTCCTCCTCCCTATTCTCCCAAACCAGCTTTTTTTTTTTTTTACACTACATTTTAGGAGTTCTTTTTCTGAGATGACTTCTCTGCCTATCTGTATCCTTTTATGTACCTCTTAAGTAACAAACCGCTGTTCTATCTGTATCCTTTTATGTACCTCTTATACTTAAGTAACAAACCGCTGTCTCTGTTAAGACTCTGTGGTCTGAAGACAATGAAGACTCAAATGATTTATCTTCAGAATAAGCAGGCCAAGTAAAATATCATACTGACACAGTCAAGGTATCTATGAAACCCCAAGTTTTTTTCCCATAAAGCTCCTTTCCCATAAGGCTCCTTTTCTTAGACCATTCAGCATATTTTGTTGTCTTTCTCATTTCCTGAAATGGTTGGTTTCTAATTGTCTGTCTTCCTTCCCTATCTGTACTGTATCCTGTAATATAGAAGTGAAGTAAACTTTTTCTCTCCCTCTTCAGGTAAGTTGACTAATAGAAAATTGGCAAGTATCAAAGTAACCTTTAAAGAGATCTTAATCATCTGTGGAATGTATTGACTAAATTCAAGTATACAACTAGGTGATAAATTAACTTAAAGATCCAAATGGAAGCTTGAACAGATCACCATGCCCCTAGGCTCATCCACTTGCTTCTACTCACTTAGTTAAGCATTCAATATTATCAGTAATACAGAATATTTCCATTTAAGGGCTTATGTGTATGAGTCTTGCCACAGAATGAGATAATTATAGAGGGTGTTTTGTAATATGCCATTCTGAACATGGAGCTACTCTTCTATAATACTGATATTGTTACCTATCAGATAGAGTACATGGTCAAGAGAACCTGATTCAGAATGGTTTTTGGAAGACTTTCATGTTTTTTTTGTGGTAGCTACATCACTTTGAAATCCATTTTCATAAAAATTCCAGCATATTTTTGAAATTTTGAAATATAGTTGGTATGTATATTAAACACAGTGTAGCCAGTGTCACCTCCTGTGTGAAACTAATCTCCTGCAGCTCTTTTTGAACTGAAACCTATAAGTTACGAGCACCTCTTGCAGCTAAACCTTGTGTTTTTTTCTTGTGTTAAACATAGTAACTTTGAATGCTGATATTCAAACTAGGTCATTCTTCTTGAAGTTGTATTTCATATGGCCTGTGACTTGCAAATTGTTTGAATATGGTGTGTTCTGCTTGGACATCGAGCTGTCTGATGGCATCTGTAAGTCAAGTCTCTGAGTGAGGGCACTGTGCGCTCAACTCAGCACAGATGTAAAACAGAAACCAAAAAACGGAGGACTGGGATGCCATAACGCGATCTTACTCAGCTTCTGCTGTGCGCCAAGGAGTCTGAGGAACAGGGACTCCAGATCTTACCCCGGTAGTTGCAGTGGATATCAGCACATTATATTCCATATGAACCCATAGGGGAGGCGGATGCATGCTGCACAGCACCGATAGTTCAGGACTGCCATCAGTATCTGATCCTGGTGCCCACTTGCAACCCTCTGTTTTCCTTCCACCTTTGTTACCTCAGCGGAAAATGCCACTTCAGGCTGGTACATAGCCCAGTCCTTTGACTCCAGAGCATTCCCGTCTGCTGAACAGCAGCTTGAGTGTGTCATTCTCCAAGAGTGAGCGTGGCCTTACTGGTACCCTTGGCAGTCCCTTCATAGCTCAGTGTTGAGGCTGAAAGGGAAGAAAATTATATTTTATTTGATTGATAAATTAGTATGTGTACAGTTATATGTTGCAGTCATCAGAAAATTGAGATGAAACATGGATTAACTTGAACATTAGGAAATCAACTAAAATATTAGAGGATACTTTTTGTTGTTGTTCTTGTCATCTTTTATATAACTTGTAATGGTTCACTTTTTACACGGGATTTTTTTTTTTACATGGGAAAATTGCCATATTAAAACTGTTTACAGTTAATGTTGCAGGCATAGTATCACCAGAAGATGATTGTTCTGGCTATTAACTTGAAATTTGATTTATATATATTTAATTAGTTTTGATTCAGATCTAAACATATTTCTTTCTTTCACATACTTCAATATGTTTATAATGACTGTACTGAGGTTATGTTTGCTGTTTGGAAGATGTGTATGCATGTGTACAGAGAGACAATCATATGTACATCTATATGTGTATATAGAGACTGCATAGCAAAGAGAAGGAAATGTTGCAAATATTTTAAAATTTTGTGCCCAATACTGCTTTTTGTTATATTGTGTTGATTTGGAGAGCAGTTGCACAGATGTAAATATGAGCAGAATTTGTCCCTTTATCTGAGGTGCAGCATCAAAACTTCGGGGTAAGCGGATTTTCACTAATTGATGAAGTTACTAGGTATGAGTTTCATGCTGGAGGACATAACCTAGATTCAGATGGAAGGAGGTTCAGATTTATATTTATTAAATATAAATTATTATATTATGTCTTGCATTTATAAGTTTTTCTTGAGCATTTGTGTTGAGAAGCACTGGAAAATATATTACTTGCTGATCATAGTACTAGTGTGTGTAAGAAGTGTTCAGGGAAATCTAAAATAAGGAGGATGCACATGGACTTCTAAAAGGGCCGTAGGAAAATACGGGGTTAACGTGGACTATATTTTAAGCAGTGTTCAGTTGACTTGCTGTGTGGGGAGAGACTGAGCAGTCCTGGCTAATGACTTGTAGGTACTGAATCCTCAGGTCTCTCAGGTGGTTTCACTCGACCAGTTTCAGCAGAATGATGAAAAGGTTGAGATAAAATAAACTGACAGTTGCTACTCATTGCAGGCAGCAAGCTGTACCCTGGCAGATGAGACCCTGGGAGCCCTCTTTTTTAAACAAAGGCTTTCACTGCAGTGAGCAATGAACTCCACACAGAAAGGGAAAAAGAGAGAGAGATTGGCAGCTGGTGACCGACGGGAGGAGGGAAAGGAGGGAAACTGAGAAACACAGCAATTGTTGGCTAATTAGAAGCCATTCCCACCTACTTAATACCAACCCATTAAGCAGAAAACACTTTTCATCTCACCCTCGCTGCTACACATGACATTATACTTCAGTCAATACCCTCCCAGTGCTCACAAATGAATACATTGCAGTTCAAGAATGCAGTAATTGAGTTGGGGCAGTGAAACTGCAGCTCTCACAGTCAAGATCTTCCTCTGAAGATCCTAATGTAGTGTTTGTGAGGCTTGGATAAAGAAATCAAATCCCTATATTGACAGCTGTCAACAATTGGCACATGGAAGAAGTGAACAATGAACAATGCTTTTTAACCTTTGATTGGAGAGAAGTGTTATTTTCAGATTATTTTGTCCCAGTGAAGTAAATCATGTAAGAAAGTAAAGGATCTGGACTTTTTGTCCCTAGTGTTTAGACTTTCCAGGGGTCTTTTCGACTCTGATCCTCAGTTGTATCTGCAGAATACACATCATTTGCATGCATGCAGCAATACATCTCTGGGTGCACAGGTTTTGTTGTTTTCTAGAAGATTTTGAGGTAGCTCAAACTTTTAGCTTAGGCCCAGTAACAGCACGTGTTGTTGGGCTTTTTGGTTGTTTCTTTTAGTTTTGTAGGATATGTATATTCAGGTATCTTAAGTCCTACTATGATTTCTAGAGATTATGTTTTAAAATGTACTGTTGACTGACTCAACAGGTCCACAATAATACACTGTGTGGCAGATTCAGGATCTTATGTTTATGTCTTAGAGATAGATTCTTGCATCCTTTATTTTCAAATTAAATCCCTTGTTTCCTGAGCCATCTGGAATTGGTAATACTATGCACAGGCTGCAGTATAAGGTAACATGATGCACAGATTCCTGCTCTGTGTCAGTTTTGTTACCAGAGAATCAAAGCAGCAGGACACTGTTGCACTCCAAACTTGGTTAGAGTGAAGAAGACATCAGTATAGTTTGATGGATGTGCTGCACTGTCATCCTAATGCAAGGCATCTCTTCAGCCCTTTCAATTCCTAAGCAAAAAAGCAGAATAAATATCATTATGGAGAAAAACAGATTCCTTATCGTGTTGCTTTGAAACCACCCTTTTGAGGCAGATAGATTGTTTACTGTCATATCAGATTATGCGTTTTTGCAGAAAGAGACTGTGACCTTGTACGTGATTCATTGGCACAGGAATATTGTGGCATTTGCAGTAAGTGGTTTCTTCAGAATTTTTTGGCCAAAGCACTTCTTCCATACACAGCTGTACAACGTGCTGTTGCCTAGTTGATGCCGTAAACCCCTGAGTTAGGCTGAACTGTTGGACAATGTGATGGCTCCTACTAGAGGCTCCTGCTAGCTAATTCTATATCTATGCGAGAGCAAGGACAGATAAGCCCAGCACAGAGTAGGAGATAGGGCCAAGAGAAGCAAACGTTCTGCCTCTTTTGAGACTGTATGTCCAGTGAGGAGACTGTGCTGCTTTGTTGTCTCTTTCTAGTTGTAATATATTTCTTTTAAAACTTATTAGTATAATTATCGTTAATGTATTTCATTTGTTGTTTTGGTCATATACTGTAAAGCACTTCTCAGCCTCTTCTTTTTGTATTATCTGGGTTCTTTTGATTACATGTTAATGACAATCTTAGCAAAAGATTTCTCCTCAGTGTAGACTGTAAGCAGGGAAGAATCATCTTCTGATAGAGAACGATAGATTCCTCACCACTCCTGAAGAGGAAAATAAAAACAAATTTCAAAAAAAAACCTGAAATTGAATACAATGAGGCAATGGGGCAGAGTTTTTGGTAACCTTGAGATAATTGGATAGGGTAATCAAAGATACGTTCAGTTTCCACACAGATATAGTCTGTTTTTTCAATAATCTGGTTCTAAAACATTTGTTTCTGAGGACTCTGGGACTTTGCCTCATTTAAACACAGAGGTTTGTAAGTTCAGTCTGACTTCATGCCAGTTAGAAGGATCAGAGGCAGACTAGGGAAAATGTGAAGAGCAGTTGGCAGTCTCTCCATTTCTCAGTGCCAAAGCCTGTGGGGTTAATTTGAAGATACCCAAATCACCTGGCAGCAGCATCTCTAGCCTTTTCCAGAACTGTGGAATTTAATGAGCTAGGAAAAAAAAAAAAGGATAATAGAAAAATAGTAATAGAAAGGGCTTTAAGAAGTTATCTACTCCAGCCTCAGGGCAGGAGCAACTACGCTCTGCTCCTTATGTCATTTCTAACAGAGGTTTATCTCACCTGTTCTTAAAGATACTCAGTGATGGATCTTCCAGAGCAGTGTTATAGATGCTGTGGATGTTCAAAAGAGTAAAATGATGCAGCATTTTTTAATATATAAAATGATTTGTTTTTCTATAATTAACACTCATAACCAGTGCAACCAATAACCATTACTTCCGTCTTTGCAGTAAGCTTGAGGAAAAGAATTATCTGAGATGTGGTGGAACTTGAGTATAGGAGGTTTTGTGATGCTTTCTGAAAAGAACAATTAAAAGAGTTACCTGGTCTAGATGTTGGATTAAATATGATTTTTTCTTATCATCCCTTCAATCATCATGATTGATGGGAAGAGGTAGAAAGAAAATACAAGGTTCCTGTTTCTTTTTTAATGTATTTTTCAATTTTCTTGCTGACCAGTCTGTATCAGCTGAGTTCAGTAATCAGTGGATAGGTGTCCCATCACAAAAGAGGAAGAAGAAGAGCTTCACCAGTAAGAGAAATCAGCCCGTACAGAAGGAAAGGTCACTGTTTATTCTTAAATGGCTTCTCTAAGTGGCAGGAAAAGTCTCTTACTCAAAGTCTCTTACATAATTCAAAAGTCTTCCCTTTACATAAGCTTCTACAGCAGGAAAACAGCTACATTTCTGAATTCATCTTGTTGAGGTAATCCACTCATATTTCATCTTTTACTAGAGGTGCAACCGAACTAAAGGGTAGTGTTTTAGATGCTCATTTATGATTGAGGATGTTTTGTCTGGTAACCCAGATATGAAGAGGGTCTGAACAGTCTTTTTATCCAGTCTAGATTGTATGTTTTAGTACTTCTGGAGCCAAACTCGGCTTTTGCACAGGTTCAGAATTCAGTAATAAAAATCCATATCCTCAATTAAATAAAAATACAGTACTTCTGTGTGCCTTCACAAGTTTTTTTTTGTCCCTTTCTACAGCACATTAATTAAAGAATTTTTACTGTCTTGGAACCTCTTCAATAGACCGTGTTCCACAATAGCTTGAGGTTTTCAAGTCAAATTCATGTATAAATGCTTTTTTTTTTCCTCATACAAACTAAAATGTAACCTAAGCTACTTCTTTTTGTAAACTGTTGCAAGCAAACTTCTATCCAGTTGAAAGCTTGGCAGCTGTCGTTCAAGTAGGGCTCATTCATGGAGAAAGTCTGAGGCTGTATTTGTCCTTTCAGAAGGAAAGAATATACCAAAAAAAACAGTCTTCCAATAGGTGATCAAATGATCAATAAAACCCATTCAAATGGCATTCAGCAAGCATTCTTCCCAAGGAGACACTGCTCACACTTTAGGAAAAACATCTTTGTTGTAGCAGAACAAAAATAAGAGTAACCTGTAGAAGCAGTTACGACTAGAGAGTATCCTGCATGAGAGGGATGTCTGTTTGATTTTCTTCTGTCAATTTCAGTCATCTCATTCTGCTGTGAATGCTCTACGGCATAGATGGATCCTCTCTTGAGGAAAAGAACGTTTCTTCCCCTTCATTTTATATGAACCAGTTGTCTTTGAGAAATATTAATACAGTAGAACGTGTGGTTCTGTGCCCCTCATCCTCAGAACTGGGCAGGCATGCATTTTCACTCTGCTTTGCTTCACTTACAGTACTTACATTTTGCCCTCATGGTATTATGAACTTTACAGTTGACTCCAACATGAGCAAGATGTGGCCTCTACTACAGGCAGAACAAAACAAAGTCTTGTTCTTCATTTATGTTTTCCATATTATCCTGGGCAGCAATGCTATGCAGGATGCATTTGAAAAAGTACTTTCCATTGTAACATTTCTCATCAAGACCTCAGTGCAAAACTGATATTATTTAATACCCTTATCATGAACCACTATGGTCATTTTGGTGCAAGGGATGATGTAGGGCCAAATATAACCCTTGGGTAAGGGGCTGAGGTGAGTTAGTGCCTTCCATTTGCGCCTAGAGTTGCCTTTTAGCCTCTAGGGGGTGCGCTTTGATCCCTCTTTGATCACACAGCAGTTTTCTGTGACAAAAGCAAAAGTGATCGGGTGGATGTAGCCACTTACACATGAACAGCAGCATCATACAGCATCAGACAGAGTTGAGGCAAGCCCCTCATCTTGAGCAATAAACCATTTCAGCTTATGGATGCTATTCGGAGATGGAAGCTGCTGCTTATTTCACCAAATAGGAGCTTAGGTGCTCCATCAGCACTCAGACTTGTGCTTAGATGCTCGTGGGAGGACTCCTTCCTGTGTGTGCCACTGTCAGTGGTGAAGCTAGTGCGCAGTTTTATATTTGGGGAGTTATTTTCTTAAAGCATTAAATGAGTATCCTTCCATGCAGGCATGTTTAAGGAGATGCTGACATTTGAAGAGTTAGATATATGCAATACAAGGCTTTATTTTATCCTTTAACTCCCTTGTAAATTCCCCCTTTTTTCATTAATGTGAAGGGAGTCTTCCAGAAAACAGCTTATCATTTTTCTGTGATATATGTGTGCTTTGAAATGTAGTCTGAATTTGCTCAGTGGAAATTGCATGCAGGATCGAGTAATACAGTTGAATTCAAACCGGAATAAACGCTGCTATTCCTACATCTGCTTCAAAACAATGGTTTAATTGGCTAGCAAAATGTACTTATCAGATGATAAAGATACGAAGTCAAGGGCAAGATATGCCTGAAAACAAGCATTTTGCTTCTTAAAATTAGGCAAAGTTAATAGGTTAAATTTTGTTTATTGAATAAGAGAACCAATGTTGATTGATATAGTAATTTCAGTGTTTGCTATGGCAAATATTTAGCTCATTATCAGTTTTAATAGCATTTTGCAGAACAAGCCTTTTCTTGACATGCGGAAAATACTATTAAATTTCCCTGCATAGATACATTGTTATGACATGCAATAACTACTTGAATATAAAGGGGATTAATAATTTAAAAGGTGTTAACAAATTAGGGCCATCATTAAAAATAGACTTTGAACCATTTTGTAGAAAAATCAGATTGAGGTAATGCTCCGCTCTTATGATAAAGAATTACAGCATTAATTCTGCAAAGTGAACTTATTGCTCCTATTCGTCTCCAAAACCCTGGAGCATTAAAAGACAGGAAGAATGAAATGATCACTGCGTTTTTTCAGGCACAACAGCTCTAATATTTCCATCACAGTTTCACAGCTCGGCTTGCATGGTTGTGCTAGAGGAAAAACCCCATAAACGTCATCCTTTCCTTTGTTTTGTTTTTGCTGCTCTTATGAAAACGTGTCGAATTTTTTCAGACAGTTTGTATTAATATACTGAGAATTCTGCTTGTGCAGCATCTGTGCAGAGTATAAAGCAAACATTTCTTCTGTATAGAAGCTCCTCTTTTCCTCATTTTAAAATGTAATCCTTGGTCTTCTTCTGTGTTTTATTTTTCCTCTCTTGCAACAATTGATGATCAAGGCATTTTAAGGTTGCGTTCTGGTCATTTTGCATGTTATTAATTTCATGGGGTTTTTTTTCAAGTTGAGGTAAACAGAAATAATAAGAGTTTTGAAGCCTTTTCTTATTTTTTAATATTGCATCCAGCAGAAGCATGCAGAATAAAATGGGTCCTATTTGTTTTGGTGTTAAACGCATTTGTGATTCTTACCCATGTAAGTAATCCATGCCTATATGAACAGGATCACAGAAGTCAGGGTCAAGAGCAGACCCTTCTTCTAGAAGCAGTTCCTTTGGAACATTTAAATAAGCTTTAAGAGGCTGTGCTTTTCTTTCTGCTTTATCTCTGCTTATTGTTTTCTCTCATGTGTGTTTAGGAGAAGAAAAAAAATAATTTCTGGGATTTAAGTAATAAACTTCGCGTATTGGAAGGACAGAGCTACCAGGAGCTTTTTTTCAGGCCCTGAGGCTAGCAAAATATTTGTCCTCTTCCCCTCTCTTATTTTCCCTTGCCATGGCAGTCATCTCCCTTCATAACATTTCCCTCTCGTCCCCCTTCCTGAGTTTTCCCTCCCCTTCTCCTTGCACTTTCTGAGACCAGAGAGCCCAGATGGTGCCCTCGCTGTTGCCAGGCCCTGGGGGAACTGTTTCTGATATTCCAACCTCTCGGTAGCTCTACTGAGAGAGACGCCAAAAGTCCATTGCTAAGATATGTTTAATTTTGATACTATTTTCCTTCTAGTGGATTTGTTTGTCAGCACCAATCTTTTATGCTTTAAACTCAAATCTCCGGTATTAGCAATGGTAGAATACAACTTCTATTTTAAATCAGGCAATGAGATTTGGAAGAGTTATTGGGCTGTGATTTTAGAAGGGTTAGGTGTTACTATAGCACCAATCATTAAACGGTTAAAGCACTGCTTGCACAGTATCTCTATTTCTGCTAATCTTGAAAAATTCATAACAGTAGGACATTTTTCAGACAGAAGTGCATATGGTGGTGCAGGCAAATAGATCTATCTCACTTTATTTACCAGATTATCGATATTTATTTATTTATTTATTTATTTTTAATCACATAAAATTAAGTATGGTGGAGAAAGTAGAGCACACAGAAAAGAAGAATCAGATTCATGTTCTCATAAAGTGTAAAATAAGAGTAACTGTGTTAGAGATACAGTTAGTAAGGGTCATGAAGGGTAACAAACTATTAGTACATTATAGCCAGAGGAAGATCCAGGAGAGCACTAGTCTGCTATATTGTAGGGCAGAAACTCTTAATAGATGACCTGGAGGAGGCCAGTGTGTTTTAATGCTTTCTTAGCCTTAATCTTCACTGTAAAGGTCAGTGAGGATCATGCGGCAAACAGAACTTACATCAGGCACAGAGGAGCAGGATCCAGGGCTAGGGCGGGCGAAAGCGGGGCTGGAGAGCCCCCGGAGGAGCGAGAGCTGCAAGGCAGCGGGGCCAGAGCATCTCCGTCCTGCAGCACTCACACTGGCTGCATGGTCACGCGGCCGCTTTCTGAAAACTCACCGAGGTCAAGTCAGGTTCCAGAACAGAGGAAAAA
>NW_010588301.1:29497-43758 GCF_000705375.1 Tinamus guttatus | reverse complement strand
AAGGGATTACAGAATTCTCGGTTAAGATCCACCCTCCCCCCACTGCCTCCCTTTGTAAAAATACCAGGACATGCAGTTAAATGCTTTGTAGGCATCAAGGAGAAAACAAGCAAGTGTGTAACAGTCAAAACGGACTTGTCAAGAACAAACTGTGTAGGGTCAAAATAACTAACAGGACAATAGGAGTTCTGGGTGAAAAATAAAATATACGTAATGCATTTTTCCTGAACCTTTGACAGAATGGGTTAAATGAACTGGGCTAAATAAACCTAAAATGAAGTTGGTGATCAGTGATTTTATATTTTGTTTTAAAATGGTCATTGTTAAATTGGAAGGCTATTTAGCATGTGCTTCTGCAAGGATCTGTGTCTATGTTATCTTCTATCTTCTTTCTTTTTCTGGAGACTGGAAGAGAGATTATGCTTATTGTGTTTCCAGATAACACAACAAAGAAGGAATATAAGTGTGCTGGCTCATGATATTGCATTTCAAAAGTATACTGACAGTCTGAGAAACATACATTGTAACCCTCTAAGTTTTTGTGTGTATATGTATAAAAGAATGCATGTATACACAAGAATAATCAAGTGCGTGGTTACAAAAGGGGAGCACAGAGCTGTTCTGTAGGGGAAAAAATCCAGACTTCCAGCACATCAGAAGCTGAATCTGATTCAACAGTACTATGACTGTTGTAAAACCTGCGCACATCATAGCAAGGTATCCAAAATGATGACTGATGAAGTAATCCCTCTGCTCTGCTTGACACCGATACGGTCTCAACTTAGTATCACCCCAGTTCTGGATGCCGGATTTCATGAAGTATGCAGATCAACTGGAGAAAACATTCAAAAAGTTGAACCAAAACTGAAAATCAAGACCAAGAGAAAAGATTTGAGAGATTATGAGTTGCTGTATCTGCAGAAGAGACCAAGAGGAGACAAAGTAACAGTTTCAGAAACATAGAATTTGTAGAGGAGAAGAAAATAAATAGTCTTCTCTCTTTAGCAGGGCAGAAAAATGCGGTTACCAGAAGGAAGCTGATTAGAACCTAGGAAAAAAATTCTAACAGTTTGGGGAGTAGGTTGTATTCAAGCCTGCTTGTTGCAACCACATCTTTCAATGGTTTATATATTGTCATGAAGATGATAGTATTTTTTTGTTTGTTCATTCTTGTCAGAGACTAGAGACAGTAGTACAGGCAGTAGCATTCTCAGCATGCTATAATCAGGAGATACTGCTATGAGGTGTCAGGGAGAAGAGGTTGTGGCCCAGCAGAGAAAGCAAGAAAGAAACTGATTTGGGGATATAAAAAAAAATAGTGTTTTGTTTGGAAATAAACACTGACCAACTAAGAGAGCTTGGGCAAGTCATTTCATTGCCGCGTGCCTCAGTTTCCCCATCTAGGAAATCAGCTTTAAGATGTTTTTATAAAACAACTTTCTGAAATACATCTCAAATTATTGGGAATAAGTACTACTGAGAAATAGCTATTCCTCACTTCACCCAACTCATCCCTTATCCTTGCTTCCCTGCAAGCTCTTCGGTTTCTTTTCTTATCCTTTCTCTTTTGCTTCACAGAAGCAATTCTGGGGCTGCCAAAATCCTGTCATCCTGCCTTTTCATTCTGTTTGAACCGCATCAGCATCACCACGTTTCCTTTGGGCACTTTCCAGGCCCAGACCCGTTTCTTCTCTTCGCTTTATCAGGCTCTGGGTGGGCAGGGCTACAGGTAGCAAGTAGTCCTTTGTGTTTCCAGCTGTGTCTCAGTGTTTCCTTCCAGAGTATCATCCGCTGGGAGCTTTAGCCTCGTACGTGACCTCATGTTACGTTGCTGTGAACACGGTAACTGCACGGCACAAGGTGTTTTGTTTGTTTTTGTTTGTTTTTGTCTTGTTTTGTTTTTGCTGTGATGCGGACACTTTCAAATACAAATACTCAAGTGAAGAGAACATACGTATTCTAAATTAATGAATTTCCCTGTTATCATTCCCTGGGCTGCATGCCCAAAAATGAAAAGCCTTTCTTAAGGGAGCAGCAGCACTCAGTGCCTTCCACATCCTTTCTGCGGGAAGCTGGAGGCCACCCGGGCAGCTTTGGCCAGAGCAGGTGGGCAGCTACCATGCCTAGCAGCGAGGCAGCGCCTTGCTCAGGGGTTTGCACGAGTGGTTTGACTTTGATCAAAATGGGAGCTGTAGGCATCGTGTGTATGTATGTAGGGCTGGTGAGCATGTTTGATTACTGCAAATGCTGCAAAACTCCCACCTATGAGAAAGATGGGTTCAGTCACTGAATCCTTTTTGATACGTGTGTGCTCTATCCCAGCATCGTGAGGAATACTGGAGCTCCGCTTCCCACCCTTGTGTAAGAATTACTTCAGAGTTGCTTCTTTGCAATCCTGACTCTGGCATTCCCGTATGCTTGGGATACGTGTCAGGGAGGAGCTCCCGTGCAAATAATTCTGGAGAATAATGAGTGCGTAGGTGGCAGTGATCCTGTTTAACAGGCAGGACTGTTAGCATTAACAGTGGTTGACAAGTAAGAATTTGGGGATGGGAGCTGTGTCTTACTTTCTTGTTACTTTATGGAACTTCCCTGCTCCTGCTGCAAATCAGGTCTCACCTTCATGTATTTCCCTATATATTTCAAAGTTCTGTGTAATTTTTGTTTTCAAGCTACTTCATGGTGGAATATCCTGTTTTACGTATTTCTGAGGTCTGGAACCTCTGGTAATGAGCACCCAAAGATGAGCACGTGCAGTGACCCAAGTGTTTTTTTCCACTGGCAGATATCGACTGAGATCTATCTTCTGGTTTGTCACTTTATAGAAATTAACAAGATTTTCTCTTGCCTCTGAGTCTTCTGAGAGCTTAAAATTTTTATTCAAGTTTATTTTTCAATTTACAAACAAGATATTTGCATATTAGTATAACATGGATTCTATTTCAGCTATAAATATCTAACAAATAAGATGAGTCTCTGTATCAGGTCTGTGGGGTTTTCTCTCTACTCAAAACTAAAGAATTTGTAACCAAAGAAAATAAACCCATTGAAAGTAAGCTGATGTGATTTTTTTTTTTCCTAAAATATTGTTTAACCATTCAGGGAATTTTTTTTCATATCTTTTGAGCTCCAGAAATAACAAATATTTATAGATACAAAATTCAGGCTAATATTTGAAAAAGGAATTCAAAATATAATAGTTCTACTTTACTTATTGAAATATAATTTCGCCAGTTTTCTATAAGCATTTTTACTATGTGATTGTCATATTTGGGAGAAAGAAGAAGAAGAAAAAAGGGCTGTAGAATTATGGAATTTGGTTCAGAGTTTGGCATAGTAAATGCGACAGACAAATATAAGGGGGGCTTTATAAACAGAGATAAGTGATGCTAGCCTGAAGGCTGAACTTAATGTCAAAGAGGGTGTTCATGCAAAGTAAAACAGTGTATCTAGTAAACCAGGAATTACCATCTTTGGCGAAAATGATCTCTACAGATTTTATGCCACTTTTAACAGGCAACAACAAAAAAGCTCTAGCTGTACCTCAGGATATGATCAGGCTGTTTGAACTGAATTTGTTCAGTGCATTTTTTTGTTCTTCAGTGCTGTCTTCAAGCATTCCTTGTCTCAGTCATAAGGCTCAGAGTTTGGCAGTTTTATTTCTTTGTTATATTTTCATCATGTGAGATAAAAAGTCAGGGATGAGTGATGTAACAGAAACAAACCTATGTCTGAACATGAGGATGGAAGAAAGCCCTCAGTTACATTGAATCTGTGCTCTTATTCCTTCATAAAGTTGTGTTTGATTTTTTTTTTTAATGTTTGGTGGATTTTTTTCTTCCCTGCTCAGTGCTTAGCAAACTGCAGCTCTACAAGAGGTTGAGTAGCCACCTTAGGAATAACATTTCCCCGGGCAGCTGTAGGTGTGATAGCTCAGGCTGCGCAGCAGGGGTGAAGGCCGCGTCACTCTCGAGTAGCCCCTGGAGGTAACCTCGGAGCAGCAGAACAGCTTTGGAGGAAGCTGTCAGCCCTCTGGGCTACAGGGATATGCTTTTTTTAATAAGTACATTGCACAAGACAGTAGCTATGTATTCAAGTGTGTTTTCTCTCAAGAAGATCTTTAAAAAACTTAGTTAAGTCCAAAGCTGCATAGTTCATTTCTGAAGTATGTTTCCTGTTCAAAACACCGATCAATCCTAGGTGTTCTAAATAGGAATATAGTATAAATAAAATATATTCTTTAGATAAGCAGCTTGGCTCATTTCTTCTTCAGAGATTTGAATTCCAATTTTATTTGTTTTGCCAGTTGTGGAGGAGTTAGAGACATGAAGATAATTTCCTGTTGTTTGGCAGTGTGCTAATCATGGTTCTTCAGCTAAATAATAAGAAATTTCATTAGTTAGATCGTTAATTTGGGGGAAGGGAGGACTAAAAAGCAAATAAAAATAATAAGTGCTATCAATAAGCATGCGTTTTCTGTGTATCACAAACAATCCTATACATATGTGTACAATATATATGTATTTAAATTAATTGCTGTTCTGAATGCGGAGTGCAGCAGGCCTTGAGCTTATCATAATTTGTACTTTGATTTCTTCTTTTAGTATTTGGTGATAGCAAATAAAATAAAGGCACTTCTTGTGCCTTGTGGTTCTAAAAAATTTTTAGGTTTATCCCCTCAGTACATTAGTGAGTGAATGATTAAGCCCAATGGTATATTGGGCAAATACTAAGCAAACAAATCAAAAAGTGATCAGAAAAGCAAAACTGAGTATTATGTTATCAATGTTGTAAGCACACTCACACAGTATCTTAAACATGAGATGAGGCAACAAAGATTCCTTTTATATAGCTTTTGGGATAGTAAAATCTTGTAAATTTGGTGTTCCTGGGCCTGATTCACTGACATGTGCATTGCATTTGTGCAGTCGTAATCACAAAAGCCCTGCAGAGCATCACCCACAGCCTGCTCTGAAACAAGGCCCAGGGATTGCCTCGTGTTGTGCTTCCAGAGGAATGGATGGCAGCCAGAAATGAAGAATGAGGCGCTGCCTGTCCTGAACTTGTTGCAGCTGGGAGATTATATGGACATATATGGTAGTGATGAGCCGAGATCAGAGAGACCAGAACATCAAGGGGAGGGAGAAAGGGGAATTAAGAGATCAAAGATTGTAGAGAGACTGGAGAGAGAGAGAGAGAAAGAGAGAGAGAGAGCAGGCTTTGTCTTCTCTGCCAAAAAAGGTGTGATTTTTAGTGAAAAAAACTGCGACTCAGTCACATTACTTACTTTGCTGTAAAATCTAGAAGACACAGCTTTTGTTGTGATGTGGGTGAACAAGTTCAACCACAGAAGTGAGCTGGAACCTCTCTGCCCCTTGTCTCCCTTTTTACTTAGCAGGAAGATAATTACAGTTACAATAAAAACCATCATCCTTACCACCATGCTCTGTCACCAGAAATACATTCCAAGAGTTGGACCTACAGGCACATGAGACTGTAGATCACAAGCATGCACCAGCATTCAAGCTGCCCGTGGTTCCACAGACTTAGGGAATTCTTTTAAAGGAATGAGCAGTAAGGAAAATTTCTTTGTGTTTCTGTTTTATTTCATTGTGAAATATTCCTCAGAGGGGAATAACCTAACAATTAAGAGAAGCCTAACCTGGGCAAAAAAGGTGGAGTCTGATTTTCATACTAAACAACATCTGATAGCATAAGATGGCCTCAGACTGTCAGAAAAGCAGGGTACATCAGCAGAGGATAAGGCACTGGGGGTGTGGTATGAGATAGGGATTTTATTTATCTCTCTGCCACTGAGGTGCTTTGCAAATCCCTTCAATTCACTTTTCTTCTCTATTAACATCACATTTTATTGTTTCTTAAATAATCAAAGAAAAGTACAGTCATTCATTAATCATTCTTTTAATCTCTCGTTCGAGAGGAAAAGAGGGCTTCCTCAAATATCAGGTTGGATCTTTTTAATATTGGCTATTTATAATTACACAATGAAATCCATGCCTAAATATTTAAAGCAGCATGAGATGTTGATTACCAATCACTCCCAATGGAAATATGCACTTTATTTATAGGACGTCAAGGGAGAGAATGGAATCTGAGTGTTTTTGTTCAAATTTTGTTTAAGTTTTTAAATAATGTGTTAGGCAAATGCCTTTCGAAATGGTTTAGGTACAGTTGATTCTAATCTAAAGTACTATTCCAGTTCTGGTTTTGATTTTTTTGTAGTTCTTGGACTTAAGTCTAAGATGTTGTGTTAAATACCCAAGTATAGTACTTCAGTTTTAAAGATGTATTGTATGTAAATCAGAACCTTTATACACTTTCTCGAAATTAGCTATGATATAAGTTGAGTAGGTTTATCTACAATTTTCTCCATTTCGCTAGCATAGGCTGTCAGAAAGCTTCCTATGAGGAAGAATCTGTGAGAGCCCATTTATGTATGGTCACGTCCTAGGAGGTTCCCTTGTCACATAAGTTCCAGTAGATGGAATTTAAACAGCCTAAGTATTTCTTTGCCAATGAGAATGAGTAGAAACTCTTATGGGCAAGTTGCATTAGAAACAATAGCTTCAGGTTTGTGAACATTGTAGTCCTGTCAAAATATCTAGCACAAGATTCTCAACACTTTCTAGAGAATGGGGGTGTTAATCTTCCTTTTTAATTCCTGAAATGGTTAACAAAGGCCTTGGGAGGTTAAAAAGCAGTAATACTATGGTCAAGTAGTAATTGTTTTGTGATCCTCAAAACAAACCTTGCAGTAATGTCCTCTGCAAACTCCTAGCAAAAGAATAAATTTGTTAATTGAGTAAACTCTCCTTTAGGATTGAGTTTGTAACAGACATCTACTGTTTGCCTTGTCTAGGGAGCTGCTTCTTTGTTTAGTGTAAGTAGCACTGGGATCACAGTAAAAGCGAAGGCTGCCTCCCTGGCTGTCTGCGGAGGAGATTGCCTTAAGAGACATTGAGACCAGTAGAGAAAAAAGAAATTACACTGATCCAATAGATACACTGCTGAGAATTTTCTATTATATTCTTACCTCAGACCTTGTTCCACCATTAAATTCACACTTTCAGGCCCTGGGAATCAGGCCAGCATGACAGAGAAGTTTGGCAAAAAAATGAATCTGCTATATTAGTTTTTGTGAAAATGATTAAGCTCTGCAGGTTCAAGATCAGTACTATTTTTCAAGCAGTCGTTGTTTTGAAGCTAGGCAAATAAACTCTAATATAAGAGAGAAAATGAGACGAGGTCAAAGACAAAATAGAGTAGCAGGGTAAACAAACTACCTGAATACATGGTCTCAACCAGAAAACAACACAAAGTCATTTATTTGGCATAGTTAAAAATCTGCTGGCAGGCAAATACTTTTTAAAAAAGTATTTTAAGTAGACTGCCCATCAAATAAGCATAATTATAATCAAAATTCTTGCAGCGTTCACAAAATTCCTAAAGGCAATCAGCTCCACTCAAATTAGTAACTTGGATAAATCACCATTAATTAGCTAATATAAGCCAGCAGGTGGTTTTGAGCCCAGAGAGATTCCCTGGTTATTTAAATTATGTATACTACACTACACCAAAGATAGAGTAAGTGAAAGGGGAACAACAGACACAAGTCTATTTAAAAAGAAGTGGTTAGGGAAAATGCTCAGCTAAAGTCTTCTCCAGCTCCCACAGCCAGCCCAAAGGAATACAAGGCAGCTTTGACCCCCCAGCTCAAGTAATATTATCCGGAAATGTTTTGTGTAGTTTCTATTTCGACACTAGCAATGCAGTGAGCAAAGTCTGCATTGGAAGCTTACTTGAATAGGCTTACTCTAAAGTTACGGTGATGACTAGAGAATGGACATAGCATTAACTGTGTTTTACAGTATGTACCATGCCAGTCATGCAAATAGCTTTGTCAGGATGCCTGCTAGTCACAGACAGAGATGGTGATCCTGGCTTTGGGACCTTGAGGTAGGCACTTTCTCTAAAAAGCAATGCATCCTAAGGGAAGAATGTCCAGCCCTTCTGGGACAAGGTGGCCAGGCTCTGCTGTGGCAGTAACTGCTGGGGACCAATCTGGTGTGCAGCACATGAAAACGAGTAGGATTTTTTGAAACACTTGTCCCTATAACTTCACAAGATCCAGAAGTACTTTGAACCTCAAAAGAAAAAGTGGCACTGTGTTATTGCCTGAAAGAGATATAAAATCTTTATTAAATGTAGAAGTTAAATATTTTTGAAAACTCAGGCCAAAGTTGTGTATATATCCATTGGTTTACAAGGACTGCTACATATATGATGCATTATACTAAAAGTTCCAAAGATTATTGTGAATTTTCATCATGTTACTGCCACCTGTAGGACCTATATTTGGTGACCGTGGAAAACCAATACTCAGTAACATTTTACTGTCTTTGAACTAAGCTAATGCTGTCGTATGTGAGGAAAGAGCAAGGTCAATATGAGCATTTGTCCCAGTGATAGCATCTCTGAAAGTCTGGCCTGTGATACAATAAACAGTACTCAAAAGGACTAAAAATCCTGCCAGGTTTTACTGAATGTTGTGCAGGTCTGGTAGTAATATTTAATCCCAGAGCATGCTCTTGGATCATCCATGCTTTTCACATTAATCAACTTGCTGTAATGGTCTATTTGCGAAGAACTAAGATTGCATAGCATATTGTGTTACTGGCTCTGTGTCTGACAAGCTCGCTGATGGCATATACTTCAAGCTGGATGATGTATTTTGATGAACTAGCCTTCCATACATTTATGCATATTTGTAGTTTGTCACTTCTTCAATGTAAACCATAAATAAACATTGTAAACGATACTTATGAATGTTTGGGGTTTAGCACTTTCATCTGAATACAAGTTTCCATTAACTGAGAGTGTTTGAGAGTAGAAAGAATAGTACAGAAGGGTTGGTTGTTGTTTTTCTTTCCATTAATGACATTTTATAACATGCAAAGTTCTTGGAGTTTTGTTTGACCAGAGACAACATGAGACCTGAAGCCCAGTGCTCCCCACTTAAGCCATGACTTAGGAATCAGTTGTGTCCCATGTGAATGGGGGGACATCTGCGTAGAGCAGCTGTTCCCAGGTCATTGGGACAGTGTAGTGTTGTCAGGCTTCAGATGCATTGCAGATTACCATGCAGTCTTCATAACCACATTTTTAATTAAAAACATTTTCCTGTGGTCCATTTCTGTGGCTTCATGAACCAGTGTTTTCTCCGTGGATCAAAGTATCCTAGTGGATGAGGACACTGGATGTATAATGGGCAAAAGAAGGAAATGCTGCAAAGCACAGAGATAGATTCATGTTGTCAACTTTCCAAACATTGTTGGAGACTCTATTGAAAGATTATTCGGTCTAGAGCTGTATTTGTTTTCCTGTTTACTCCTTTTTACCCATCACCAGTCTCTGTGGTCCTACCTGGATTGCTTTGGGTCCCTCTGCCAGAAATGCAGGAGCCAGAGCTACAGCCAGCATGCATGGGGAGGCCTACACAGCTGAAGGCTTTGCCAAATTTGAGGACAGTTGTTTTTCCTCATTTTAAGAGGATTTCTCAGACTTTCACACTTGTTTGGGAAAGGGCAGTTAGGGACTAAGCAGGGGTTTAGAATGCATCCTCCGTCAAATGCAACATATGTATAAATAATAACAGCAGCAATTAATTTGCTAGGTGAAATTAATTCTACCTTAGTAGGATTGTTCTGAAGGACGCAACTATCGGGGGTGGAGGGAATGGAGACTTGTTGCTCAACACATGCGATTGTGCCCTTTGATATCTTTTTTTGGAGTTTGTAATAATGTTGTGACTGCTGCTGTTCACAAATATTTTATTTATAAAAGCTATCCTCCCACAGGGCTGCTGCAGATGATCTACAAGCTGCAGACGAGCTTGTAAACTCCGCACAGTCCAGGCAATCGGGCTTCTGTTTTTAAATATCAGTGCTTTGGCTGGGAATTCCAGCACATAACAAGCACTGTGCTCCCAATTTCAGTAGGTAGACCAAGGGCTCTTCTCTGAAATAGCTGTCCCTTTTCTAGCTCTTGGTAAAATGAGTCCAGTCCTTCTGTGACAATGCTGTTATGTTTTATTACGGATAATAAATATGAAAAAAAAGTCTGAATGCCTTTGCATTAGCACAACAGGCAGAGCTAGTGTAATTGTTGCCAGTAAAACTAGCCACTGGATAGCTTGAAAAGATCAGCACTCCTAGCATTATTTGTTAGTAGCTTTTGGATGAAATCCAAATAGGTGCTATTGCTAAGAAAATGTCAAGTTTAGTAAGCTGAGTACAATGACCAAAATACAGAATCGAGAGAGTGATCAAAACGCTGGGATAGAGTTTAGCAGAGGTAAATTTCAGTCCAATTTCATACAGTGAACAACTGGAAAAAAATCAGGTAGGGTTTTTGTTGTTGTTCTTATGTTAACCCTCCTCTAATCTCCACAACACTTATGGTTTTCTAACAGTAATATAACATGCTGAAAAAACAACCATGGAGGCCTGATCAAAGTTCCATCTAGCCTGGAATCTGTCTGGCAGTGACTGTTAGGTTAAGAAAAGCTGTAGGCACTTGGCAAATGGGACAAAATGCTTCTATCTGTATTCTCTCCACACTTTTAGCCACCTGCAAGTTAGAGATCTTTTGAAGCAGAGGCTGAATATGAATCCCATTGTGCTTAACAGTCCTTCTTGAATTTGTCCATGAACTTGTCCAGTGTATTTCAAACAGCTTATGTGTTCTGATTGGGGAAAAAAAAATAAAAAAAAAAAAAACAAATTCCTTAAATAGCTTTAAGTCCCGTGTTTTGCAGTTTCAGTTGGTGCTCCTCAATTTTTGTTGCATGATCAACAAATTGGCTCCTCAATTTTTGTTGCATGATCAACAGTGAATAATTATTTCCCTCTCCTTTTCGTTAGGCCACCCATGAAAATCGTCATGCCTCTTTATACCCATGAGTCCACCACCACTCATCTTTCTATCAAGGTGAAGCTTGCAGCCTTTCTGTACGTAAAAATCCCCCGTCCCATTATAACTTTGTATTCACTCATTGTTTTGTGATAGTCCTTTATTATAGTTACAACTACTTTGTGTAATATAGAAGCCAGACTATTGCTAGTGTATCCTCCCATGGAACCTTTTTGTTTTTAATTAATGCCATGTTTAGCATTTCATACTCTCTGGTATTGTGGCCAATTTAAGCAATGCCTATGTTCGAGTTCTTTAAACCTCCTGAGCAAATATGGTTCCTTGCAGCAATTCATTTCTCAGTTTGTTCTAAATCTCTTCCACTGGTATTTGGTTTGATACTGTTCCTCCGATTCATATCTAGCAACTAAAGTTGTGCATGTGGCTGTCTCTTGAAATTCCTTCTTAGTGAACATCGTTGCAAGAGCTTGAGCCTTTCTGCTGCAGGCTTCTCTTCCTTGAGTACTCTTTGAACTCTTTTTTTCTTTTTCATGGAAACTTTAAAAGAAATATACAGTTACACTAATTTCCACCATTTTGTTGTAAGGACATAAATAGAAATACGAAAATAATGCAATACATGTAGATATATGTATATATATATTTAAATAAAGCATTGTAGCTAAATTCTCTCTGGTATCTTTGTGCAGTCTTCATAAAATAAAAGTAACAGACTAAGATATATTTTCATGCCCACCCTTGAATTCATGAATTCTTTCAGCTTTTATATTTTAGGAAATTGTCTCCAATATTTTGGCATTAAGAAAGTTAACATTAGAACTCAGATTAAAAAACAGTAGTCCCTGGCTATATATGGGTACAGTGACAGCATCAAGTTGATGTTCTCAGATGACAACAGCAAGCAGGTTTCTGTATCAGCAGCAAATGAGCAGAATACAGAATGATTGCAAGGCAGCTCCACTCGACTCTGCTATCTGGGAGAATTTCTGACAGTGGTATCAAACTACAGAGCCTCTGATTCTGCTTTTAATTAAGAGTTGTGTGTTAGAGACCTATGTCCTTTCCTTCTTTTGCATATTGGGAGGCCCTGGGGAAGCTTCCACAGTAATCAGTGGCAGAATACAACCTTTATGTGGTAACTGTGCTTTTGACTGACCATTTCTTCACTGCTCCATCTTACTCATTACTTAAAAATTGCATCACTATTTCCTCTCTTTCATCTCTTTTCTTCTTCACCCTTCTCTGCACATTTTTGTTATCTTCAGGGTTTTCTTCTATCTTTTCTTCTTTTTTCATGGGGACTTCACTTCTTTTCTCACAGCACCTGTTAAGTAATGAGAGACAAAGTGGTTCAACTTGATAGCAAAATGTCATTATTGGGACTTAGAGATAATATCCTAATCAAATCAGAAGAGGAAGCTTACTCCTCAAGAGACACTGCTCTAGGTTGTCTGCCAACTCAGGCAAATACCTCTGCATTCATTATTGATCACTCACTAGAGGAAAAATTTGAACCTCTTTAAGGAAACAAATGGAGGGAATCGTTGAGTGATGCTACCCGGGATTCTCTGGGTACTTGACAGAGAGAGAGAAAGGAAGAGTGAGGAAGAATTGGGAGTGCATAAATATAACAAAGCCATAGATCATATCAGCTTTCTAAGAAGGAAAGATTTGTGCCCACAGTTTTGCCTGGTCACCAAGAAGGGAGGAGATTTGCAAGAAATGAAAAAATTGGTTTGTGATTCTTTAGTCTTTTGGCTGATGGTGTGTTTATAGATGCGTCCTGAAATGCTCTAAGTTTGCTCTAAGTTTGCTAATTTGTTTTAAAGATTTCAGCAGATCTAGTGTGAGCTTTGTGATGTTCTGTGAACTTTTCAGTTACCTTTAAAGCTGGTATATTATTTTTTTACCAGATTGTATTTTCTCACAAGCATATGACATATGTTTGAATTAAAATATGACATTGTTTCAACATTTTCAAAGAGCACTACTAAAATTTTCGTTCCTTCTTCAACAGCTTAGCTTTTAGTCTTTTACAGTGTCCTAAGTCTGCTAGATTTTTGGAGGTTATTATTTTCTTTACATAGTCAAGATCTACATTAAAAAGGACAATGCATGAAATCAGAGAGGTAAAATCTAGCCTTAGATTGATATCGTGTAACCTCTTTATATTGATTAAGACTTTGTCTGCTGATGTAAGACGTATTTGCTTTCAAGTTAGTGCTTGTTAAGTAGCATCATAATGGAATGTTAAAAGCAAAATTTAAACATCCAGATGCACATATCCTTTTAAACTTGCTGGTATAAGCTCTGTGTACAGTGAAAGAAATACTTAGTGCATGTTCCAAATCCCACTGTAGTTAGTAGAAATGACGCTGGACATGCGTGTGCCTACGTATGCACACAGGGATTAGTAAGCACCAGGTTAGAAAAAACAAGTCAGTTATTCTTTCAAATTAAAGGATAACGTTGACACAAGAACAGCATTTATGAACTGACTTGTTAATAGGATTAGGCCACAAATTGACATGAGTGAATTTTGAAAGAAACCCTAAAATTAAATCATGAGCAGCTTGTGTTAAGACAAAACTTAATGCTTTAATGAGCAAGATTGTTGTATGTGAATGCTACAGTTAGTCTGTGATCCTGAAAATTCAGAGAATTTTGATTCAAGCCTGGAAAACTGGATTACTGGAAAAGAAAAAGGTTCTTGGGCTCTCTTGATGCTAGTCGAGACTGCCTCGAGTTTTGCGAGCCAGCCTCTCAAAGTGGCTTGTTATTCTCCTACTGGCTACCCCTAATACTCTACCATCAACCTAATACTCTACCATGTGAGGCTCTGCTCTCTCTATGGGGAGCTGGTGGCATTTGACTGTCTTCATCTGCACCAAATAGGAAAGCAGCAATTGTTCTAATAAAAAGATACACCAGTCATACTTGATAACTTCACATTTATCTGGATTGTATTTTCCTATCTTTTGTCCTTTAGCCTCTACCTTTGAATTATAAAATAATAATAATAATAATAATAATAATAATAATAATAATAATAATAATGTAGAGGTATTTTGAAAGAGACTGGGTGTGGCGAAAGTAAGAATTTTTAGGTATTTCAATTATACGAGAATGAATTCTTAGTTGTAAGAATCAAGTAATTTGTGTTCAGCGGAGTGATCTTCTGCAGCTTTCAAGGAGCAGGATCACATCAACTGATCCACCTGCCCCTTCCCAAAGTAAGGTCATCTTAAAAGACAGCAGGTCTTTTATGCTTCTGGCCTCTGACATCCACAAGTAGTACAGACAGGAAA
>NW_010588301.1:12024-29477 GCF_000705375.1 Tinamus guttatus | reverse complement strand
CATGTCTCCTGTTTTTCCAGCTAGGAAATAGGATGATGCTCTGGTTTGGAAGAAACTACAAGGGAACTTACTTCCTTATGGTCTGGTTTATGACTGTTGAGGATCTCGTTGGTGTGTTTTTCTTCCCCCAGCTCCACTCCCCACTTTTTCCCTAGTAACAACTTTAGAAGCAAAGTTTAAATATAACCTTAGCATAGCCAAGGAGAGATGGCATACAAACACACTCTTAATATTTTACATTGCCTTGAGCGTGAGGTAAAAACTTTAACCTGAAGTTTTCCAGAGAATGTCTTGCAGTACAAAAAAAAATGTTTTATTGGAATTATCATGTTTCAGTTGCCTCAATGGAAAAATTCAGCTTAGATTATTGAAATTAAGGCCATTTGCTACCAACTTTTCAGTACTTAATGAAGAAACTTATAAAGTTTTACAAAGTCAGGATTCAATCCTTTCCTTAGCCACTAATTTGGCATTGATGCAGCTCATGCTAAGATATTGGTTTACTTTGATTTGGATGAATAGATGCTTAGCAAAGATACTATATGTAAAATAGTTAATTAAAATTATTTTAATGAATGCAGTTGTCCATAAGGAGTTTCTGAACCCCTCAAAATAAGTCTCTCTCATTTCATAATTCAACATTCTTACTAAAAGTGCAGTGTAAACGACAGAAGCTGTAGTTATTGTAAATCTTTGTGTAGTGGATGTGGAATTAAACTTCAGAATAAACTGTAGTAAAATATTCTGCTTTGTTGTAGCACAAGCTAAATTTCTGGGGAATTAAGTGGTTGTAAATATAGCTCTCTTGGACAGAAAAACTTGCCTTTCCTACAAACTTGTCTTTCCATATAACTGTTAATTATGAAGCTCTCTTACAATTACAAATAATGATGTGAACCTAATTATATCAAAAAGATGTGTGTTTCAGAAGACTCTCGGATTTTTGGATATGCTTTCAATTTGCCTGATTTGTCCTAGTGATCTCAAAACTACCAGTGTCCTGGAAGATTGCAGAATATTTCCTCTTTCTGAGTTTCATTTGGATATCTAGAATAATGAATAATAAGAAAGACTGGTCAAAATTTAGAACTGATGTAGCTTAGTGTCTCCATTGATGTAGTCATTCCAGTCTGAATCAGATAACATTATCAATAACAAAATAAATAACGCATTAAATGAGACATTCGGTTGTGCTTCAAACTGATGGTCTAAGTAGCTTGATGTGTGTGTGTCACTTGAAGACTGCTGGCATTTGATACCGTCTAATGTGATCCTTTCCCTTCATCATGGGGCACAGGTCTTGCCAAGATCGAAAGGAGAATTAATCCTTGTGGAGCTTTGCAAACAACAGGGCCAGTGCTTGTGCTGGGTGAATCTGCTTTTGGGAAGGATTCAAGATGTGTCAGTCTCATCAATGACATATCCTGTTGAAGGGAGGCAGCAATTTTTGATGGTGTCAAACAATGAAGAGTGGTCCAAAAGACCAATTCCTCTGTCTGCCTTCTATGTGTCAACAGAAAGAAACCTGACCTCCCTGCCTCTAAAGTCACTCTGGTTCCATGTCTTGGCCTGGATTTATATTGTACCAAATGTGTCATTGGTAAAATAGCCTCTGATGAGAATTTTCTTGTAGTAAGTCTTTGACTGTGTCGTTCCAAGCAGAGGAGCTTTGGCAAAGAACAGATCTTGGCTAGAAATGATGTATGAGGTTAGAGATCTTTACTGTCAGTCAAAAATTGAAGAGATGGTTCTTTCCTTGAAGAAGCATTGTATATTTCCTCTGCTGTGAGGAAAGGGCAGAACTGTTCATAATTAAATACCAATAATATTGGTATAATTGGTATAAATACCAATAAGGTTCACAGATCAATAGATATGGGTTATTATTAGAAAACTAATAACTGTAAAAATATTTTAATTGCTCTTACGCATTCATGAATGCCTCTTCTAGAGATCTCAAGATCAGAAATAATCAGATCTCACAAATCAGAAGTAAAGCTCTCAAAAGCTAATATTGAATTTGTTTCCCATTCTTTCATGTGCACAGAAACTTACAGGTAAGTTCAAAAATTTTAATTTCATTACTATTAAAATTGAAGTAAAAAAAACTTTAAAGGTTCATCTAGTGAAAAAGTATATTGCAACTTCCCGCAAAGGAAGAAATACTGCACTGATGAAAGCAACCTATAGAGAATGTGAAATAACAGCCAAGTGCTGGCATTTTAGGAATGCCTGTTCATAGATGTGCAAGTTTTATTTCACATTGTCTTCACCCTTCTCAATAAGAGTGACTGATAGCTCCACTTTGTGATTTCCTAGCTTTTAAGAGTCTATTTTTATTTATTTTTATGACCAACCTCACACTTGTTAAATGTAATTTTTGCTTTATGTAACATAAAAAGAGCACATCTGCAGTATGCTGTCCCATGAATTAACAAGAATGACTGGACATAAGACAAGAAATCCTCTAAAAACATATGTTCACATTAAATATCTGGGCTATCTCAGTAAAGGAGGTCTTATGGGGTCATTTTTGATGCAGTGCAAGTAAACCATTTCGGCTCTCCTGAAATAGTTTCTTTCAGCCTTATACTGAGCTTGTAAGGCACATTACATAAATAAGGGCTTAGTTTGTACATTAGTCTTTAACATCTTGGATTCTTACTAAATCCTTGTTTTTACCAACTTGACGGTTAAGAGATATTGATTTCTGTGACACGTTTATGGTGTTTATTTTGATATGTCTAGGATTAAAAACAAAATTAACACGTATAATCAATTTTTTTAGAATTAAAAAGGATTCTTCAGTACCTTTGGTTACATTCTTCTAGAGGAAAAAAAAAGAGAGAGCAAAAGGGATGTGATTAGAAAGGGATCGATTTATTCAATCACTGGGTATAAAAACATTAGCCTTGGGAAAGAGCATTCCTCTAAGAGCTTTAGCTGCCCAGTCTCACTTGTGTGGCACAAAATAATTTGCATTTTTAGAGAAATTTCATGTCTTCTGTGTGCTCTAGTGAAACATGAATAAATTGCTTTCTTTTCCTCTTTTTTTGGCTTTATAAAGCTGAATCCATTAGGGGCTGAGTCAAACTGTAATGAAAGAAAAGCAGCAACTGAGATGACGGAAACCCTGGATTAGGGTTTTTAGGAGTCCAGGCTCAGCTGTCATGGCCTACGTGTTAAGTTGGTGGTGTTTGGGGCAGCCAAACAGTACATGTGAATATTTTTTTTAACTGCTGCATTACAATAGGTCTCCAAAGCAGGCAGGGATTAAACAGAGAAGCAAAGATTAAGAATTAACTGGAGCCACAGCAAGCACTTCACCAGAGAGACTTGCAGTCAGGCAAGTCAACCTTCCCAAGACCTCGCTGCCCGGGCCGCGCGCCCGCGCAGCCCGTGCGCGCCCTGCGCACCGGCCTGGCGTGCAGCAGGAGGGCAGCGTCATTCACAGCGAGTTTGAAAGTGCTGGAGCCAGGCAGCTTGGAAAGGCCTGTTTTGAAAGTGTTTGGCCCAGCTGGCATAACCATGATGAACTTCAGTGAAGCCACGCTGCTTGTACCACTTGAGGACAAGGCCCAGAATGGCCAGAGCATTTATTTTTAGATTCCAGCTCCTACTTACATTTTCTTAAAAATCTCTGTAGTTCTGTAACTTTCTAAAGTAGCTCACAAGCCATATGCTGACTGCTAATAAAGCAGAAAATCTATTTCCATTTTTCAGTATAATCTTTTTTTCATGTGAATCCATTTCTCATCAAAAGAACTGGATGATTGACCTGAAAACTGGAGATCTCTACTTTTCCATAAAGAGGGAAGAAGACAAGTAGCGACATTTTAAGTTGTCCCATCAATGCTTAACGTGTCACCTGAAAGAACAAGACCATACATTGAAAAACTAAGCAGGAGAAGACCAAAACTCAGTGTATTCTGACTAAACCCACCATTTTTCCCAATGTCTTCCAAACAGAACTAGGCTGGATCTCATTCCTTTGGGAACATCAATCAATGGGACCAGCAGAATAAGCAGTGCCTCAATAACAGTTGCTTGAATACTATTAAAAAAAAAAAAAAGAGGGGTTGGCCTTTTAGCAGAAGACGGTGTGAAGACAATGAGGTAGCTCAGTGGATATTTAGAGGGCATCGTGGGAGGAAGCCTGAAGGCTGAGGAAGCTTCTTCAAAAATGTAGCAAGTAGGTGATGGAGCCTTCGGGCTAGAGTAGACAGGCAGCGGCCGGACGGTCCTCAGCTGTCCAGCAACACCGTTCGGTCTGAGTGGCTTCTGCCATTAGCAGCTGCTGCGACTCCCTTCCGGAGGGCATCTTCACTAGAATGAAATTTCTTGGAAAAGAAATGATTCGAGTATATATTTACTTCTGCCCTTAACTTCATGAGCTCTCTATACCCATGTTGGGTGTCTGTTGCTGGGAAGATAGTCAGTCCTTCTTTTCTCTAAAAGCTGTGCGTCAGTGTTAGAGCTAGCTATTACAGGGGATTGATGTTTACCCCAGAAAACCTCAGCTGCAAGAAAACTGATACTCCTTCCATAAAGGATGCTGCCTCTGCTTTGAAAAGAACATTATCTTCCAGATGCTTTCCTCACATCTCCTTAGCCTGAGTAGATGCACTCATGCCTAAAATGTGTTAGAAGATGTAAAGCTAAGGTCCGATAAGGGAGGAAAAAATCCTCACTGGCATCCTGTTTATGCAGCAGATGCATTGCTGGATTTTCTGCACTTCACTGGCTTCAGATACCCAGATACCTTTGGAGCAATCTCTTGGAAGAGAATTTCCCAGGAAAAAAAAAATAAGGCTAGTTTATGGAGGCCTCAGATGATACTCAGGTGATAAACAGTTAGGCAGAATAGTCACTGGAGATGCTGAAATAGAAATCCTAAACATGATTAAAGTACTCTTACGTGTAATTACAGAAAACTAGGTAGGCCCTTAGGGGCCAGAAAATAGAAAAGCCAAATACCGGAACATAAAGAATAAAATCTGGAAAACAATAAACTCAGTTACATTCATATAGCACTTGTCAAAACACAGAAATGAAAGCAAAGACAACTAAAATCACAGATATTTATAATCAGCTAAGCCTGTTACAATATCTGAGCCTCAGTATGCTAATGGCATATAGTGAAGCAAGAGGAAGTGTTTAAGTAATCTGAACTTTCCAGCTTTCCCTCCTTTTGGGCCACCTTAAGGGGACCTGAATTTCAGAGAAGGGGGTACTAAACACTCTTCAGCAGCCAGATCCTTTGAAGATGCATCAAACTGTTTATTCAGTAATAAATATTACACACTACCAGTGATTTAAATACTGAGCTTCTCTGTTTCATTACATATTTTGTTCAATGGGTAGAAATGGCATGTGTAAAATACATAGTTACAAACTGTCCTTCTATCTGTTTTCTCAATTGTTAGAAAGTTGTTATAAAGGCCCCGATTTAAGGCAGCATCTTTTTGTGAGTCAAGGGTGAGGTACTAAGGGTGTAACTGTGAATGAAACCTCATAGTAAATGCACAAAGTATATTCACAAGCAAGAGTATTTAGGAGTGTTACAGCACAAGAGATGTAATGATTTGGTGGATAGACAGCAAGAAACTTTCAGTGTATGAAACATGAGCAGGAACTGTGTTTGTTGTGTTTTACTTGTTTCTTGAGCGTCCGATATACCTTTCTGTAAAACAAATGCCGTGATGGTGATTCTGCACAGACTGAGTGTGAGTATCTTTGCTCTGCTATGATCGTCAGACTGTCTAAAACACCAGTCCACTTAACGCTTTTTTACCATTTGCCAAGATTGGATTTATTCTTACCTCTAAAGATGAGCACTAAAAATATCTGTGTACATCTTTTTTTTAATAAAAGTATAGGAGCGTCTTTAAAAGTCTTGGCAAAAATTCTCCAGGAATATAAAATACCATTTCTGTGAGCCAGATAAGGATGTTTTCTGCCTAAGAATTGTCAGGTAACTTTGGGGCTCAGCCTTTAGTGGTGGCTAACTGTCCTCAGCAGAAATAGAAGTAGTAAATGTGTTTTTATGCCGCTTGTACATTATCTCCTCAGAGCAGCAAATTCTCAGAGTAACTAAGGGTCAGTTTGGCTTCCATCACATGCTAAGCAGCTGCCCCTTTGCTCAAAAGGATTTGCGTAGAAAGTTCCTACGGGCTTATTCAGTCTTTAGGAAAATGCCTTAGGTAGGTTCCAGTCATGTTCTTTACTCTACATTTGGGTGAGGGTGAAAGAAAATAAACCCTTCTCTGCGCTTTCTGGATTTCTCCTTTGCACTGTGGAAACCTTGATTAAATAGTGGGTCAGGCTTTCAGCCTGCTTTGAGTTGCTGGAAAACTTCTCCTTAGACTGAGATGGTTTCAAACAATTGAGTCTGAAATATTCTGTTCTTAATTTCTCCCAAAGTTCAGTTGCAGTATAACCAGAGATGAAATACAGCGTTCAAACTTTAGAATGGTAGTTTGGATTTACTGTAAAATATAATGACAGTAAACATAAAACTATGTTTATAAAAACTATAAAACTTCTTTACATTTCTTCCATGTTTGAAATGATTTTCTTGATGGCTGTGTTCTCCAAAGCTGTTTTTCTTGTCTTGCCAAAATCCATGTAGTTTTTTGTGACTTATCCCTAACTCCCAGCTATACAAAAGACAATGTCATATTTTGGACTTGAGAAATTTATTTTCTATCTATAGGCAACAATCAGACCTGACAGAGCTGTTGTTTAAAGTTGGTATTCAGCAAACGGTTTGTATAAAAATGTTGCCATATTGTCATAGACATATAATTTTCACAATGAGCAAGGGTAAAGAATGTAAGAGCAATGACCATTGCTCTACAGACATCTGATCCATGCTCAAACTGTGATAGAGAGGGAGACTAACTCTTAGTCTGAGGACCATAAACGTGAATAAGAACAGACCTCATTAGACAGAGGTTCCTTATTAGGCACTGTCATCCAAACCAGAAAGAAAAAAAAAAGAAAAACAATTTACAATTCCATAGTCTGAGTAGTAGTCTGACCCCTTAAAAGCATATAAAATAAATCCTACTTCTCATTCATAAACTTACCTTATAAAGCCTTTTTTTACCAGAGAAACCTACCTGTTCAATATGTCAGCTGTTGTTCATTTAAGGCTCCCGTTTGTACTCATAAAGATTCATTCATTGCCCTGTATAATATATATGGTAAAGTGAAAAGAGAACCAGCTCTAGCATTTTCACAGTCTAAATTAAACAGTTCTGTCTCATGAAAGAGGAAACTTATTTCTAACTAAGCCGTAAGCCCTATGTGTAAGCCCTATCTGCAAATTTATTTATTTATCTATTTATTTATTTATTTATGCCAAATCCTCCTACAGGAGGCGGAGAGCAAAGTGGACGGAGCTGACCGAATTGGTTCTCTTTTCCTGCCCATTCACATAGATTAGAGCAAGGGTAGCCACCACTATATTGAAGTGAATGCTTGTCAATAAACTTATGCTAAAATGCACCTGGGTAAGCTCCCATCCTCCTCTCAATCCCACCTTCTAACCTTGCTGTTGCTGGGAGTTCATCTCCATTACGGGCAGCTCTTACAACTGCCTGTGATTAATAACTAGCGTGATTCATTAGCCTGTGCTGTTTGTGCTGTCTCCCCAGTGGGAGCGTTGCTGTCGAGGGATGGTCCGTGATTACTCTGCCTTGTGGAGCGCTAAGATGCTTTCAATCTAATGTTCTGGCCATGTTTTAGCATAAAATAATATTAAGGCATCCCCATAATGGAACTGTCTGAAGAGCCATTTTATTAAGCAGTGAAAGAAAATGTGTGTGTGTGTGTGTGCGCGTGTGTTTGTATCTGCAAGAGAAATCTAATCAGCAATTTTGTTTTTCACTAGAAATGTAATTTCTCTGAATGTTTAGCTTAAAGCCAGCTGTTTTTGAAGTATGGTTCTTTGGATTTGAGGTTGCAAAAACGCATTATAGTAAATGTCTTACGTGGTGCAATTAACTTCTTTAAATTCCAAAAATAGGAAAAATAGGAAACACCAGTCAGTTTATTGTATTTATTCCATTTTGCAGGTATTATTTTAAATGCAATCTAACTTCAGGTAGAAAGCTGTAGTGCTCTTAAAAGATTACTGTTTTGAGTTACTTCACATACCTTAACAGAGCATGTAACCTTTTTACATTATACGATCAACTTTTTGACAGTGCGGGACCAGCATAGCTAATGGAATAATAGCCTGCAGGGTCCAGCTAAATGATATACGAATATAATCAACCTTTGTGATGACTATTCAAAAGTAATCCCTTTAGCTTTCAACTGCACCATATATTTTAACCGGACAAAGCCATATGAAGAAAATCTCTGCAGACTCCACTGATACAATATGGCCTTCATATCCCCACAGTGTGTTTGCTGCTCACAGTGAGTTTTAAATTTAAGGTAATGGCTACTGTATATTCATGTGAGCATAGAACAATACCTTTGATTTGTTGGAGAAATGTTACATGAGCTACCAAGGGCCCTATTCAGTAAACTTTGACACAGCCCTTATATATGGTTTACTGCTTATTCTAAATGGAATATGCCTGATAAAAATGCTTTGCATGCCCAAATTGTACAAATTCATTAATCTTCATATTCATAAAACATCCAAGTACAACTGCCTCCATTCCTAGTGAACCACTCAGGCTACATGCGGCTGAACATGCAGGCCCAATCTGCTTTTAAAAGAGCATTCCATCAATTTTCATTTATTGAGACACAAAAGATAGGAGGATCTTCTGTGAGTGCAGGACGTGCATATGGCAGTGATGTTATTTGCTGCCATGTCTTCATTTCTGCCCCACTGTACAGATTATATAACTGGAAACAGCTGCATGACCTTTCAAAATGCAAGTAATTTTTAGATGAGAAAAATGGGTTATGCCTCATCTTTTGCCTTAAGCTAGCATGCATACCCTGTGAAACCAGGGTTAAGGGATAAGGAAGAAGGTCTTTCCTTCTTTCTCTCTTTCTGTGTCAAAATGCAGTACTCGCTAATAGTGAGTGTGAGTTCATGAAATTCACTGTATCAGTGAAAAAAGATGCAATGAAAATACTGTGTGTTGCCTTGTATTACAGGTTTTGTATGTATAGTGTAGAAGGGTTCACTCCTGTTAAGGCCAGCTGCAAGTGTGTTGTTGTTTGCATACGTGTAGCTAAGTAGAAACCTAGCAGTACCGTTAACAACTTTTATTCGAGATATTATAATATTTTGTGCACTTAGATAAGTTAGTCACAAAATCTGCCAAAATGCAAGTATCTTCTCACCTTAGCACTGTCCCAGGTCAAGCAAGTTTGGGATTTGCTATTTGTGTATTTCTGTGTTTATGCCTCTTTCATGCTTGGTCATCCATGAGCAGACTTGCTGTTACTGTCCTGAAATACTGACATGGGAATAAGTATGTCTGTAAATAAAAACAACAAAATAAGAAGAGATGTACAGAGACAAACCAAAAATGCACCTGGCCTTTCTCTAACTGTGGCCCATAGTGGAGAACTGGGAGAGAGTATGGACTTTTCTCCTGTTCGTTTCTCCTGTCACTTCTCAAACGCGCGGGTTACAGTGTCCTCCACATCCTGCGGCAGGGAGTGCCACAAGGTGAGTCCGCAATGCACAGAGAACCTCCCTTCTTGCCTCTTTTGTGAGCCCTTTTCATTAGAGACCACTGCATTCTTTTATTGGAAGACACTGTGAAAAACGGTTTCTGAGTCACGTTCTACATCATGTTCTTGTTTTTCTTGTTGTCCCCTCAGAATATTGCCTTCCTTTTTTTCCTTTTTTTTTTTAAATAACTTTCATGTGCCTGAAGCAAGAGCCCTGTTATGATTCTTAATCAGCCAGTAGGTTTTTGTCAGTGCTATGTTGTTTTAATAAGGGCCAGCAGACCGTGAGCAATGCAAAAGGGATTTGAATACTTCCCCATCCCATGGGCATGCGAGTGAAGGAACGAAGGTGTTGTCTGTTTCATTTTCATTTTAATCCTTCGAGGGAGCAGTACTCACATTTTTGTTCTCCTTGAAATCAGCCATCGTTCTGGCTTCGGTCTCTGTAGGTGTGGCTTGCACTCTTCTCACTGTGTGTCCTGTACATTTAGAGGACCCAACAGCTCAGCTTTCTCCTAAGAACATAATGAAATAGTGAGATTTGTAGAAATGTTCAGCGCTCAGTGATCTCTACAAAGGCACGTGTATGCCCCAAGATAGCGAAAATGCCAATGCCAGCTCCACTGAAAATTGGAACAGACAATTTTCATTGTATTTTATCAACAGCAATATTATGTCAAGATCATCCTATTATGAATAATAATAGTTAAATGCTATTAAACATATTAGTGCTTATTTGTGCATTTTTACACAACAGAATAGGATAGAGGGATATGGTTTGATGTGCTGTACGTATATTATCATTGCAAATATGAGGTGCTTTTATTGTTCTCAACTAGCACAGCCTAAGCAAACACCAAGGAAACATTTATAGCTCACTATTCCATCAGCTGCTCTTGATAATGCTTCATATTTGCTGGGAGGGTGGAGCTGTTAATCAGCCAGTAATAGCTTAGTGTCTAAGTGTGGAGGCAAAAGGCCAAAAGGTACATGAGGAAAGCAATTAATGCTGCAACTCCCCATTTGTCATGTGCACATCTCCAGTCCTTTTTGGTACCCATCAATATATGTAAGATATGTGGCTGTCAGAGACCTGCTTTTAAATGTTTCCTTCCAAATGCATGTGGAACTATCACACATAGTCAGATTTGGGGCTCAGTCACCTACTTGTCTTACCTCCCCCTGTTTTTTAATATCCAGGTTCCTTTGGACACAGCAAAAAAGAAGTGACACTGGCGTAAAGCTGGCAGAGTGTCAGGTGCTCCGGACCCCACGTGAGCACTTCCCACCTGTCAACTGCTCCACAACGTTAGCATTCCTAAGGCAAACGGAGAAGTTACGTACTGTGTAACCAGGAGCAGACTCCCTTGTATTCAGTTAGGCTTTACTCAGGATTTTTTAGGTGTGGACTGCTGAGAGAGGGTTTCCATTGATGTACTTGAGCCTGGTTTCAGAAAATGCTCCTCAGTGAAATTGCCTGCTTCAGTGCAGAGTAAATCTGTAATGTACATGTTGCCCTGATGCAAGCTGAGATGTCATATGGTAACTCAGGCTAGTTCTCAGGTACTCCTCATACATTTAGTTCTTCCATTTGTATTTGCATACAAGTACGGATGAAATGCTAGTTAGAAATCATGCTGAGCTGAAGCCTATGGTAGATGTAACATTCATTTTATTGAGTTACAAGTGCCGTTTTTGCACGGTTTGAATCTGTTCTGAACTTGCACCAACATACATTGCTATGAACATTATTTTGCATCTTCCACTGGAACTGCATTAACTCCTTTTTTTTTGGATTGGGTTGGGTTGGGGTTTTTTTTGGTCAAGAATGAAGGCAAGACAGCATGTGGTGGTAAAAGCTGTGGAGAAAAGCCATGGCCACCCAGCCACCTGCTGCCCTGTCGTCTCCCAGGCGGAGGAGCCTGCTGAGAGGCGGCAGCTCCGCTGGGGGATCCCCTCGGCCCCTCGTGCTTTCTGCACTGCTCACTGCCTCCCCGGCTGGGCTCTTCTCACTGCCTTGCCAGCTCTTAGAGAGCTCTTTGCCATCGAAGCCTCCAAACACTTTCTCTCTTGGCTCCCAAGAGGCTCCTCCTGGGACACGTTCTGCAGAGCAGGCCCCGAGCTGAGGACTGCTGGGCAGGAGTGCAAGAATTAAAAATAAAAGGGTGAGAATCACTCATATCCCCATCAATACTGTATCTCTAAGCTCTGTCACATGGCTCATCCCTGTGCTGTGTTAAGATTTCCTTCTCTTGTGGCTTTCTACTGTGTTACTTTTTTTTCAAATAAAGCTTCTGGTCTTCTTTTTACTTTTAACAGGAATGCTGTAAATCTGAAGCACTAATACTCTTTTTTTTATATAACAGAACTTAATGAAGAAACAAGCTCCTCAAACCCCATGTGAATGTCTTTGAAAGACACCAGCTCAGGATCCTTCCAGGTATATTATTTGTTCTTAATCCATACACTTTTTACCAGTACACAGATCTTTTGCAAAATATCATTGGTATCAAAATTTAATATGATCTCTGACAGGAAATTTCACATCATCTTTATTTTTCTTTGTCCAAACAGCAATGTGTTTCCTGCTTCCTTCCCAAGTCCCAAATTTAAAATATATGTATATGTATATTTTGACATATATATATATATACACACACATATACACACATATATAAACAGACTACAACAATATTTGTTATTTTTCTGTTTTTATTTATAGAGAATACCTACTTACTTAAAGAAAAAAAAATGATGAATGAAAAGAGTGAGATTGGGAAGATCCTTGAAGTCATGCAACAAAGTAAGAATTTCAGGAATTTCAGTAGGAATTTTAATTGTCATTTAAATGTGAGTGCATTCTTGCTGTATGGTGCAATGTGTCAGAATAGCTGGTGTCATTGAAATAGAAAAGTAATCTAGAAAAAAAAAGTTTCCTGTTTTTGCCACTATGGCTTGCTTGCTTTCAATGTGTCAAAACTCTCCTGTGAAGGTACTAAGCATCCTTTATGCCCATGGTTCTCAATACTGTGTAAAATCAGGCTCTATATGTATCTGCAAAATACTCTGTAGATCCTCGATTATTGTTCCTGTCAGAAAGCTCCGAGCTTGATGCTTGTGCATGGGACTTTCTGTGATTTTTCTGTGTGTGCTTAACAGCTAGAACTCAACTCTAATATGAACAGAATAGATCCAGCCCAGGGAACATCCGGAAGTACAGTTTTGATCTAATTTATAGCACAGGTTGGACATGAAGGACAAATGAGTTTGTTTAAACTCTAGTTGAGCACAGTGGTGAAACTATGGAAAACCTGTACAGTCAAAGCATTAGAAGTGCCACAGACTGTCATCAGTCTGTAGACACGTCAATTTGTACATCAGTCTGTAGACACAACAGAGACGAGTATGTTTAACAGTGAAAGTCCATTCAGTAGAATCTGTACGTCATATTTTCAAAATGGTATCCAAAATTGCCCCTTTAATGAAGCCTGTGTTAATTTGCACAATTGGGTAAACCAAAAATTGACTTAGGCTGTTCTTAACAAATAATCTGAAGCCCTCATTCCTGTTTTGATGAAGTCTCTCCTCTTCTGAGCTGAGGAAATTCTCAGCAGTGGTTTCCCCTTGTGACCCGCAGCTCTCCAACTCCTGTGCCCTTGGTTGCCCTCAGAGGGCCTTTTCCAGCTCTGTCACCCTTGCCCTGCAGAGCAGCTAAAGGATGGAAGATGGCAGCTGTCACTTTGCAAAATATGTGGCAAAGCAGGATTCAGGACCCTTTGAATTTCATGTGGGAAAAATGATGACAGCTTCCTTATTTCCCGTGTTCTTCCAACCTACATAAACAAAGCTCTGGGAATCCAAATAACCGACCTCTCCTCTCTATAAAGGAAGATTCCCAAGTTTGGAGTTTGAAGCAGACTCCGTTAGACCTGTAGTTAGTTTTTATAACAGTCTTTGAGCAAGAAATACCTTTTTCCATAGCAATAATAACCTAATTCACTGGTTTTCTACAGAGTTTCAGTTTGAATGACTAGTTGACATGTGACAGTAGGATTTCACCTTATTAAGACATAGTAAAAATACAGCATTAACATCTCATTAAACCCCAATCTCAATGTTAATTTAGAACGGTTTTAAAAGACCGAACAGTTTTGTGGAAATGTTCCTGTGTACAACCATTGATCCATAAAAATCTCCTTACTGAATATTGTGCTGAGGTAAAAGAATAAAAAAGACAAAGAAGAGGAACGGGATCATAAGTTAAACATAAACATTAACATTATCTAGTTTTGCCATTATATTTCAATGCTGTCAATATGAAATACCAAAAGACAATAATAAACAAATATGAATAAATATGAATAAATAAAATTAAAATAAAAACAATACAATGACTTTGCAAATAACATTAAAATCAAATTAATCTGAAAACTCTTCTAATGTTGATAAGTACAGCAAGACTGCTTATAAGAGGTTGCTACTTTTAGATCTTTGTAACTGCTCTTTCACCAGAAAATTATGAAAAATGGAGTATTTTAATTTATTCTCTTTAGATTAAAAAAATGAAAAAAAAAACAAACATAAGAGGTTGCTACTTTTAGATCTTTGCAACTGCTTTTTCACCAGAAAATTATGAAAAAATGGAGTATTTTAATTTATCCTCTTTAGATTAAAAAAATGAAAAAAACAAAAAAAGTTCTCATTCTAGAAAAGCTGATTATATTTTTAAAGACAAGTTCCTAGATTCTTAAGGATTTAAACTTCATTTACATTTATGCAGCACCTGAACATATTATGTATTTGTGTCCCCAAAGTTATAGTAGAGTTACACCAAAGAGCATTCATGATGACTCTTTTTTGCCAGTCTACACTAGTTACTTAGTGATAACTTTTGTATTTTAATGCAAAAAATAGCCACTAATTCCTCCCCTAGATTAGCTCTTCCGTACATGTTGGCAATATTGTTTTAGTAGACTTTTAATAAGGGGACTTTTATTACTTTATAATGATGCGGGTGTCAATCTTGATCTTCCCACTCAGGAAGTCCCAGCAGAGAGTGATATTTGCTGAGTTCCTCCCTCCCACACTGTAGCTGTTTGCCTGTTGCAGAGGCAAAACCTGCCGGGTTTCTAGCAGGAAATCAGCTCTGCTTTCCAGATCAAATTGACGGGGCGAGGTGGTTAGGCAGAATCTGGTTCCATACATCACAACTTGGCTGGGCTCCTGGCCCCCTGCCCCTTCCTGGAGATGGGCAGGGTTCCCGCAGTAGCGGAGCGGCTTCGAAGCGGCGTCTCATGCGGCACAGCTGAAAGCTGGAGCTCGCTGATACTTGGCTGCGCTACTGACTTAGTGGTTCCTTAGGGGAAAAAAAAAATCCCACTTAAGTGAATTGGCAGCACCCCTTCCAACATCACTTTTGTTTGTTGTTGTCTCACCAGACACAGTCCTGTTGGTAAGGACTGCTGAGATCAGAGCTCGACTTAGCAAACTGGAACATTTTTCCTGTGCCCCTTCACATGATAGGTTCTGTAGTTCTTTTAAGGAGCTCCTCATTTGTCTGGCTCATTATCACTGTAATACTGTCACCAGGTGTTTCCAAAAAGCCTCTAATCATCTGTCCCTTAGGACGTTGCAAACAGGAACGAATACTCAACAGCAGAGTATGAACTGCACTTCTAGTTTTTTCTGTGCTCAGAGAAATTGTAGAAATACTTGACTTTAATGAAGTTATGAAAGCAGGTAAATCACTTTAGCCCAAGAAGCCAGTTGTCTACTGCATACCATAGTTTCATTTAGTTTTGATCAGACATATTACAGCAAAACAGTTTCTGAGTAGTTCTGAAATGCTAATGTTGCTGTCTTAAAAATCTGTTATGGGAGACTTGGCAATTAAAACTACTTCTTGGCCAAGATTTTAGTGAGTTTTGTCATGGATGTATGAGACGGTGTATTTATTGGCTAACATTTCATAGAAGACAGGAAGGCTGCACCTCAGAAATTAATCTGATTATAATTATGAAAAACATATTTTGGAAACATTAGTGAGGCTACGTCTTGTTAATTATCATGATGTGTATCAGATATTTCAGCATCTACCTGTGAAGCTATTTGGAAAATTAATGTCTGAGTCATAGAGAGGTCATTGCTATTCTGTAAGGAATATATTCATCTCCAAATAGTCCATCCAAATGTAGACTAAGAAATACACTACACATAGTTACCTAGAAATAGATGGAATAAATAAGATTGATGACAGATATTACTAAAGCCATGTTTTATTTTCCTTTTAGGAAAAGTAACTAACTGGAAGAAACAATATAAATGTAAAATGTACAAGTGAAAATGCGGGAAATAAATAGGTTAAAGTCACAACTAGTTGTGTGTCAACTGTTACACATGAGGTCAGAACCCATCAGTCTGCATATATATATGCAGGATCTGTACCTAGGACTTGTTCCACCCATTCAGTCAGGTATTTCAGAATACAGCTCCTACAGTCGAGTGAATGGACCACATTTTGTTCTGTTTTCAAATCTGTCTTGTTTGATAGCATAACTCCATGTTTTCCACCTTTATGCTTCCAAGCAGATAGAATGTTTTTGCTGTCTTTGAAGACGAACAAATAAATGCGTTAATGAATATTTCCTTGTTTGGGTTTTCTTTTGACACAGGCGTATTGCTGAAGCGTTAACATGAGCATAAAGGAACACAACAGATATGACTGTAAAGCATGTTTCCAGGACGTCAATCTTAGGAGGCAGACTTTTATTTATTTAAGGTATTCAAAGTATTTAAGATTTCATTTAGAAGTTAAAGCTTAAAAGTCTGGAATAGCTGTTGGTCAGATGAGCTCTCAGGCTCATTTGGTAGAGGAGGAGGAGGAGGAGAAGGTGTGAGATTGTCTCTGCTGCTTAGTCCTCACTCATCTGCAGGGTGGACACAGTAAAGCCAAGATTCATTCCCACACACTGCAGTGCTGTCGTGATGGGTTCAATCTCACTAGAGCAGAAAACATCTTAGTAACTAAAATCCCTGTTTCCTCTCCCTCCTGAATGAATAGACTTGGGCTGTTGTGGGCAACTTTTCACTGAGGTTTCTAGTTACCAGTTCACCTCCTTGCCACATAAAAGGCAGACAGCTTCTGAAGAACTGCAGCTTTCAAGCACAGCTAATCTGGGTTTATGTGAACTGCTGGCAGGAGCCCTGCATGAAGCCTGTGGGAGCGGGGGCCTGCGGCCCTGGCAGCCTTGCCCCTCTCCGTAGGATCAGCAGGGAAACCTGGCCTTCTTCCTGCAGGGTGGACAGGCACAGAAAGAGCAGATAGCAAATTTTCAGTAACGGTAGAGGGGAAAGCAGATTTCCACTAGCACAGGGAAGGTTCCTGAGACTGGGACCATCATTCCCTCAGGGGGAGCATCGAGGAGCTGCAATGGTAACTGGCTCCCACTTGGCTCTGAACTCAGCTGTGGCTGGGGTCTCCCACCCCATGCGGACTCGTGAGCACCTTGTTTCTGAGAGGCAGTTTCCTTTAACACCTGCTTTCACACCTGGCAACTTTAGCCTCTAATCTGGGAGATACACATACATGCACAGGGGCTTATGTATATTTTATTGTGTATGCTTTACATAAATGAACCTCTTACTAGAAAGGTTGGTACCCCATGCACTGAGCTATTCCATCCCTCACAACTTCGTCTGATGCAGAGTGAGCAATGAGCTTTCGCGTCTGCTGAGCCATGAAACTCTCACAGGAGCCTTGTGATATTATAATATTTTGATCAATTAGCGCCTTTGGTTTT